>LOJH01040826.1:359-11218 GCA_001685095.1 Ellobius talpinus
AGGAGGAGGAGGAGGAGGAGGAGGAGGAGGAAGAAGAAGAAGAAGAAGAAGAAATAATAAAATAATGTGAATCAAACTTTTGACAAAATGGATTGACAAAATGTATCTGATAAAACATGAATGACAAATTTATACAGTCATATTTAATAGTAAAATCTGCATCAAAAAAGTGCATGGAGGGATATAAGGTCTTGCAAGCCACAGAGTATAGCCCAAAACCCAGAGCTCTCAGTGAACCTGAATAAATTCGTAATGGATGAAAGATAGCCTGCAGAAAAGTCTGGAGGATTAGAAAAGTATCTGAAGGTTGCTGACACACTCAGCATGGATACTTCAGCAGAACTTAGAAACTTTGGTAGAATTTAATAAAATATTCATTGAATTTATTAGTTTGCCCTCAAACTAAAGAGAAGAAATAACTAAAAAATTCTAGACAAAAATAAAAAAAATTAAAGGTTAGTAGAGAAAATAATGGTAAAATACCTTACTCAGTATGGACTAACAATATAGATAAAATATACTAAAGTTTGGAAACTGACACATTTGCACTCAATAATAATTGGCACTAGGGGAAAAAGATACATTTTTAAAATTAACTCAAATTTTCTATTCTTAAGAACAATAAAATGTCAGATGAACAAAAGTTAGGAAATTATGACCTAAGCAAGATAAAAGAAAAGAAAGTTTTCACTGGCTAAAGTCTCCAAGGGAATATATTACATAAGTTTGAAAGACATAAATTCATATTAAAATATGTTTAAAGCAATAGAACATATCATCTCTAGAAATGAAATATAAGTGGGGTGATGTTGTTACACACCTTTAATTCTAGCACTAGAAAGGCAAACCAGGCGAATCTCTGAATTTGAGGCCATCCTGGTCTACAAAGTGAGTTACAGGGCAGCCAGTACTGTTACACAGAGAAACCCTGTCTCAAGAAAATGATTCAACAGTGAATTTCAGTAAAAATAGAAAATCTTACAATGAACCAAAGAGGAGTTTTAGTATGTGTGTGTGTGTACTCCCAAAGGCAAATTTTAGAAATATAGTTGTATGTTTCTATGTTTCTATGTATGTGTGTATGCTGCCAAAGGGGAGTTTTAGAAAGATGTATGTGCATGTGTGAAGTGTAAAATTTGACCAAAAATACTCAATAGTACATTCATAACTGTCAATAGTGCATTCATGATGCCACGTGATAGAAAATAAAATCCAAAATTTAAACATCTACTGATAGAAAACAAACCAGGATAGCCCAAACAATTCTGTACAAAAAAAGCAACCACTGGAGGTATCAAGATTCCTGACTTTAAGTTCTGCTAAAGAGCTATAGTAGTAATAAAACAGTTTGGTATTGAAAAAAAAAGACAGGGGGACCAATGGAATTGATTGAAGACCCGGATATTAATCCATACACCTATGATATGAACACCTGATTTTTGACAAAGAAGCTAAAATTATACAATGGAGAAAAGAAAGCATCTTCTACAAATGATGCTGGCATAACTTGATGTTTCAATGTAAAAGAATAGAATTAGATCCATTACTATCCCCATGAACAAAGCTCAAGTCCAAATGGATCAAAGATCTCAACAAAAATCCAGCCACACTGAACCTCATTGAAGAGAAAGTAGAAAGTATCCTTGAATGCATGGGCACAGGAGACCACGTCTAAACATAACACCAGTAGCACAGATACTGAGAGTAACAATTAATAAATGGGACCTCCTGAAATTGAGAAGATTCTTTAAAGCAAAGGACACAGTCAATAAGTCAAAGCAGCAGCCTATGAAATGAAAAAAGATCTTCACTAACCTCACATTGGACAGAAGACTGATTGTAGTAAGGAGGATGCTTGTTCGTTTCCCAGATGCCCAGACTCCTGCAATATCCACACAGAAACTGTATTCATTAAATCATTGCTTGGCCAATTACTTAAGCATATTGATAGCTAGCTCTTTCATCTACAATTAACCCATCTCCGTTATTTTATATTTTACCACGAGGCTCATGACCTACTAGCAAGGTTTCAGTGTGTCTATCTTTGGCAGTGGCTTCATGGCTTCTCTCTGACTCCACCTCCTATCTCTCAACATTCAGCTTAGTTTTCCCCGCCTAACTAAGTTCTACCTTGTGAGAGGCCAAGCCAGTTCCTTTATTCATTAAGCAATCAAAGCAACACGTAGACAGAAGGACCTTCCACACAAATTGATCTCTGAAATGTATGAAGAACTCAAGAAAATAGACTTCAAAACAGTAAATAATACAATCCAAAAATGGGGTACAGATCTAAACAGAATTCCCAACAGAAGAACTGAAAATTGGCAAAAGACACTTAAAGAATTGCCCAACATCCTTGACCACCAGGGAAATACAAATTAAAATGACTCTCACATACCATTTTATGCCTATCAGAATGGCTAAGATAAAACTATCGTCCAGCTTATTCTGGAAAGGAGGTGGCATAAGGGGAAAACTCCATTGCAGGTGTAAGTGTAAACTTGTACAGCTACTTTGGATATCAGTATGGCATTTTCTCAAAAAAATTGGAAATGAATCTACCTCAAGACCCAGCAACACCACTCTTTGACATATACCCAAAAGATGCACACTCATACCACATTTACATTTGTTCAGTTGTGTTCATAGCAGCATTATTTGTAAAAGCCAGAATCTGGAAACAATCTAGCTGCCCCTCAACCAAAGAATGGATAAATAAAATGTGATGCAATTATAAAATGGAATACTACTCAGTGGTTAAAAACAAAACAAAGCAAAGATAAAGATGTCATAAAGTTTGCTTGCAAATGGATGGAAGGAGAAAACATCTTTAGTGAGGTAAACCCGGACAAAAAAAAAGATAAGCATGGAATATACCCACTCATAATTTGATACTAGCTGTAAAGCAAAGGTTAAGCAACCTGTAGTCTACAACCCCAAAGAAGCTATGTAACAAGGAGAACCCTAAGAGAGATCTACATGGATCCACCTGGGAAGGATAATTAGACAAGATTTCCTGAGAGAACTGGGAGTGGAGGGAAAGGGGAGGACAGAAGGCAAGAAGGAGGGGAAAAAGAGAGGGAGGGGAAGAACATGAGGGCATTGAATATTTGAGATGGGTGAAGGACAGAGGAGAGCAAGGAAAGACACATCTTGATCAAGGGAGTCATTATGGGTCTAGCAAGAAAACTGACACTAGGGGAACTCTCATAAATCGACAGGAATAACCCAGCTACAACTCTAAGCAATACTGTAGAGGGTGCCTGAACTGGCCTTCTCCTGTAATCAGATTGATAACTACTTTAATTGTAATCACAGACCCTTCATACAGCAACTGATGGAAGCAGATGCAGAGATCCACAGCTAAGCTCTTGTTTGAGCTTCTGGAAATCAATCCAAGAGAGGGAGGAGCAAGACTAAGAACAATGGGGTCATAACCATAATGGGGATACCCACAGAAACAACTGACCTGAGCTAGTGAGAGCTTACTAAATCTAGACAATAACGGGGGAACCTTCATAGGACCAAAATAGGCCCACTGAATGTGGGTGACAGTTATGTGACTTGGGCGGTCTGTGGGGTCATTGGCAGTGGGACCACGATTTATCCCTGGAGCTTGAACTAGTGTTTTTGAGACCATTCTTTATGGATGAATACCTTGCTCCACATAGATGTAGGGAGATGCCCCAGTCTTGCCTCAAAATGATGTGTCAGACTTTGTTGACTTCCTTTGGGAAGCCTTACCATCTCTGAGGAGTGAATTGTGGAGTGGGGTCAGGGTAAGGTGGGGTAATGGGAGGAGGGGAGGAAGTGGGAACTGGGATAGATGTGCAAAATAAGAAAAGATTGTTTTAAAAAATAAACTTAATAATAATAATCATAAAAGAAAATTTATATATATATATATATATATAACAAAATAATTAATTAAACTTCAAAGTCTCATGAGATATTAGATTCTACTGGGAAAAAATAGGAATGGAAAGGAATCTCCATGCTAATCGTAGAAAAGAAGAAAGAATATCAGAAAACTGCCTGTTATTAAAGAGATGCAGCATTAGGACAGCCAAAAAACACTGGTCTAGTCATTGTATCTTAAGGCAAATGGCATTTAATTCAAATCAAAAGTCCCCATAGTATCAACAACAATTAAAATCTGGGATTCCAGCCACTCTCTCCTAGGCTGGTTCTACTCCCCGTGTACTTCTCTCCTTGACAGAAATCTCATGCTCACGCTTCTCCAGAGTACCCCAAGCTTCACTTAAGATTTCTCACAATGACATTTTAAAAGTCTCCATGCAATGACACTCTCACTCTCCTGGCCTCAGCACCACATGAAACCATGGAGAAAAAGTTTCCCCACCATATCACCCATGTATCTTTCATGACCCTAAAGTTAGAGAGGTGTGAATAACTGCCAGTTTTGGCTGCCCCCTTGAATCAATATGGCCAGTTTTGCTGTACCCTTCTAGGGGCAGAAAATTCTTTAGCCCTATTTCTTTCATGTGTTGAAAGCTTAGTTTGGTAGAACTAAGCATTCCTCTCTTCATCCATTGGAGAACACACCTCTGTTTAATCTCTTTATCTCTTTCAACACGAGCCTTGGCTGGAACATTGTTTCCTTGTTTCCTTTTGCTCTTTGAACTGTGAACCTTGCATTGCTTTTTTCACATTTGTTCTTTTCCCTTGTAGATCTGCATACGGAATTACCACAAATCACAAGGTAAATTCAATATTAAGGTACCTTGAAATGTTACTTTTAAGTTGGCTTCAGGCAAATTCTTTGGACAAGTGCAAGAGACAGACAATTTACCAGACTATCACAGGAATGGCCTTTAAGCTAACAGCTTTAAAAGTTCTTGTTTCCCAATAGACTGTTGAGCTAGTCTTCTATGGTCAGATTGACCACAACATTGTCTTCCAGGCTCTGGTTGTTTCCTTCTTCCATGCTCTTGTGTCATAGAAGGCATGATCCAAATTTAGCAGGGTTTTTTTTCTACCCTGAATAATCTGATGAAGAAAATAACCCACAGTAATCCGCAGAAGCTTGACTTTTAGTTGATTCTAGACTAAGTCAATTTGATAACCCACATTAACCACTACAAGGAAACATATAAAATATAATACTTGGTACTTTACTTTGTTATAGAAGTGTTCTGGCAGTGAGTCACTCTTCTTTTGTGCTTTTAAAGTTTCAATTGGCCAAGAGAGGGAAGGAAAAATCATAAATACAAGTGAAATAAAATGAACACTGGAAATTTTGAAGAGATTATTTCTCCATGTTAGTTTTCAGAATCACTTCCACACTATATATACGTGGTAACATGGGAGAGAGAAAAAGTAGGAAATGATAAAAGTGTGCTTGGTTTGTGCCCTTTTCAAACTTGGAAATATCTATAAAACGATGAAGTAAGCTCTGTATGTTTCCCTGAAACAATCTGTAAGTAAGTTGATATGTAAAATTGAGTCCACATGATCAGTTGGAAAGAAGGGAAAAAGGAAATTTTGACTGCAGTAAAAGATAAATTGTTGCTGCCCCGAGAAATCTACATATATCCGCTTAAAAGTAACTATCATAAAACATGACCACAAGAAAAAGAGATGGTAATAAAGAAGTCTGTGCTTCTTAAAATCTTTGTTGTATATGTGCAATTTTGGCCTCAACTGAGAGACAAATTGCTAGTTCACAGGAAATCCTGAAACAAATGGATTGCTAATTTATTACAAGCACTGAAATATGTATAGACTTTTAAGAAAATATATGTTCAACAACCTAGCAAGATGGATGGTGGTTTCTTGAATCTGCTATGAAGCCTGAGTTAAATATCAAAGAGAAAACAAACTCTCAGAAATTATCTTTTGATCTACAAATGGATATACCCATACATATATGTAGTTACCCCTGCATACAATTCATTAAATAAAAGAAATAAACAATTTTTACATAACAGTCAAAACATGAAAACCAGAAAGCTGAAGAATCACACTTGTATAGATTTGAGTTTACCTTCTCTTTATTGAAGTGTATGTAATATCATATTCAAGTGTATAAGTATGTTAAAACATCTTTATAATATGTCTGTGGCTCTTCATACAGAAATTACTGTCAATTATATTGGAGAAATTATTTTCTACCAAAAATATTTTCTGCCTTTATAATCCTGGTATAATGGCCTTATATACTTATAAGTCTCTCTTCTGTGTTTCAATTCCATGGAAATAAAAAGACATTATACCACTGTATAGGATAATGTATAAAATCATAAGTATGTCATCACATTTATTTGGTAGATATGATTATTAAAATATTAAATTACAAGAAAGTGCTGAAAAGGCACAAACTCCTATTCATGCCACTTCTGCAAACTGAAATGATAAAAATAATTTAAACTCTGGCCAAATGCATTCTGATTTTTATAAATGAGAACAGAAGCAAGATGATCTATTAGCCTTTTGAATAATGGAATAACACCTCATAAAGCAAGACTGTCCACTTAACTAATTAGTCAAATAACTAAATCAGTCAATATTGTCAGAGATAACTGAACTGACACTAACAAATACCTTGAATGAATTGTTATTTATATTGAATTTATCATATGCATCAAATATATATTAAGGTTATTAACTGAAGATGTCACTTAGTAGGTGATTCATATGATTCAAGGAGGAGATTTGGAATACAAGAAAAGTCAACTATTTCACCAAATAAGTGTCTCAAAAGAATATCTTTGGGCATAAATAGTGTTAACTATTTAACCTTCTGAAAACAGTTTTTCTTTCCACAAGCTGTTTAAAGCACACCAACTTGGATTGATAGGATTCAAAAAGTAGGTTTAGAAAATATGCAAGCTTCTTTTTCACACAAGTCCAGATGAGTGCATTCAACAGCTGCCAATGAAAGGAGAATTACCAAAAGAGGTTGCAAATGTGGGCAGAAGCAATCGAAGCCGTAATCACCATCCCTATGTTCCAAACAACAAAACACAAATGAAGTAAATCTAATGAGGAGACAACTGGATTACTTAGAGAAAGCTCCTGAAAGCGAAGTGATTAAGTCAGGTACGAAATAATAAAGTGCTGTTCTTGTTCTTAGTGAGACACAAAATGGCAATTATGCAAAGAGACCCTTAAAAGCTGGTCTACTGAGAGTGTAGGCCTAATCTTCCCTAATACCCCTTTCTTTTCAAGCACCACTTTCAAAATATTTTCTTCATTGTAAATTTGCCTCGGAAGTATCACTCGAGCTCACCATCACCTAGTATTTAATGACTCAAAGTGTGTCTTGTCAAACTTCTGTAATGCTCCTTGCACTGCTTAAAAAACTCATCACAACCACAATGAATCTTCAACAATCTTAGGAGTTGCTACTTGCCAGGAATAAAAGTATTCAAAAGAACTTTGTCTAGAAGGAAATGAGAAGCTGAAGGTAACATTAGATATATATGCAGGTGACTCTCACAGGATTGCTCAAATATAACTAAAGGGATAGGGTATCTACCAAATTAGATAACCAAAATCATATAGCAGAACAGAGGCCCAATAATTTGCTGCTTAGAGAGCAGGACCAGAGCCAACGTATAGTCTTGCTGACACTTATATAGCTTTACAATTGCTTATGTACCTTTTTATCTCAGCTCAATATGTTTATTTACAATTAGGATTACAATATTAAGTTTCTTCCATAAAGAAAACAGGTACACACACATACAATATTTTTAGCAGTAGCTTTCATTGACTTTACCCTTGAAAACTGTTTATTCTTTGAAGTTTGAATACCCCTTTTCTTATTCATTGATAATAACTAAAATAATTTAAAATTGTTAAGGTTTGTAATTTTAGTTACATAAATACATTTTTCCTTCTGAAAGTTTAAACTTTTGAAAAGGTGTCTCTTTAGATATGACTTATTGCTTAAATCTATTCCATAGGTTAAACCTGTAAGAAAAACTAGAAAAGCAAAGGATGATAACTAGATGCAGGCTAAGTGATTCAGAGGCTGGGTTCCAAATTGGAGAAGTATAGAAATCTTCAAATAAGAAAACAAGGAAATCAAGGCTGAAAAGTCATGCAATAAAAGAAAACTAAAGTCAGGAAAGGTGAAGTTTCTTTTTCTATTTAAATTGCTCTTAAGAAAAAAGATTTAGATATTTCATCTTAAAGTAAACCTAAATAAGTAAGAAAAATGAGCACATGCTATTTATAAAATAGGATACTCAAAGGACATAAACCATGAAGAAAAGCAATACTGTAGTTGAAAAACTTAAAAACATAACTGAAAAACTTGAAGACAAGAATAGTTGGCTAGATGATAAAATCTGCTGAAATACAAATATGTGTAGCAAAATGGTGCTTCAAAATATTAATACTAGGAAAAGAATCTAAAATGAGTTTGTTAGAAGTTATACTAGGAAAGACTTTCAAAAGCAACTCCTCATTCTTATGATATTTAAAGATATCCAGCTTCCCTATAATATTTAATTATTTTTATTTTAGCTCCAGTTGCATGCATAATTTAAATATTCCATATCATCCAAACATTCATAATTTCAAAAATCATCTTTTGATTATTTTAAAAACATTTATGAAATTTATGTTACTTGTCTACTAAATTTATCAAACAACTTTACTTCTCACTTATATTAAATGATGTTAAAAGCACCAAAAGTAAGCAAATCAAAAAGTGTAAAGATTTATTTTTTTAACACAATTCACTACCTTGTTCAGAATAAAAGGATAAAATAAGAAGAAATTCCACTGTCTGTTTTATTTTTATCCACTCAGCTGAAATTTATAACTTTAGGAGAGAAAGTACAGGGTAGAAAGGGTTGTAATATCTCAGGGGTACACTACGTGGCTAATGAGGCAAATGTGTGCACAATTTCAAACAACCATATTAACTTGCAAACCTATTAACATTTGGAGTTTCCTAATCAGTGCTAGCCATTTGTTCATCCATACATGTTAACCTCAACAAATTGAGGTGAAAATTATTGTTTCAAACTTTTATTATTAACTTTAAAACCTGTGTATTTTTTATTTCTTATTCATACTACATTGCTTTTTATTTTAGTGCCCATTTTGTCTTTTATTTACTCTTCATAGATCCAAAACTCTAAACATTTAATTTTGTAGACTACATTCTTTTATATATAGATGAGTTTTTATCACCCCTCTTAAACAACAAACCTATATTTCCTTTAGAATGCTCTCAAATATCAGAAATAAATATTTCAAATTGTATCTCCCAGTTCACCATATCACAAATTTTATTGTATTTTGTTAAATTGATCAATGTCTATAAACACCTTAGTATTTTTATTTGACAAATTACAATAAAAAATATTAAGTTTTGTTGTCAAGGTTTTATTAGGTGAATTTTGGATAATGTATGCTAGTATGAAACAGAAATCAATAAATACCCTTTAATTTTAAGATAAGTAGAAGCAGATTTATTATTTTAATGTTTATGAAGTTGACAGATGTTTGCAGGAGGAGCTGCACAGCGTGCTGAAAATTGGCAGCATTGAGACTCTACACCATTTCCACATGGCTTGGTTTTATTACAAGTTATGAATGTTAATATCATTGTTGTAAAGCCTCAAATAATGTATATGAACAAAAAAGTAAACTATGGCATTGCGGCATTGCTGTTCTTTCTTAGTCTCATTTGTTACCTCAGTTTTTACCAAATGTCATTAAAGTAATGTGTATATTTTTAATTTTTTATTTTCTCTTATGGAAATTGGTATTAATATGTAGCATATATGTTAAACTCAATATAAACTATCCTAAATATGTAAAAGTTGGGTGGCATAGTAAGAAAACAAAATGTACATCTAATAGTTCTAAATGACTACATAGAAGTGTATAGAGGTATGTAAACATGGAGATATGCCAAAAATTTATTCAAAGTCTGTTTATATATGTTTGCATGTGTGTGAGCATGTGCATGCACCCAAATATGTTACTGTACATGGTCGTTTGTTTCCAAGGTGCCCAGACATGAATAATAGCACAGAAACTATGTTAATTATGATACTGTTGGCCTATTTGCTTCTTATTAACTAATTCTTACATCTTAAATTAACCCATTTATATTATTCTGTTTATTGCCAGGAGGCTGTGGCTTACTGAATAAAGTTCTAGTATCTCTTCCCTAGAGCTACATTGTGTCTCTCTGACTCTGTCTACTCTTTCTATATATCTCTCTTTGGATTATCCACCTAGCTTTTCTTTGCTAAGCAATTGGCCAAAAGAACTTTACTCATTAACCAATAAAAACATCACATATACAGAAGGACTTCCCACATCATTTCCTTTGGATTGTGGTCTGTCGATACAAATTTAAGGTCAATTTATTTGCACTCTGTATGTGTATATTTCTGTTTTGTTTAAGGTATTATGCAACTCACTTTAAAATGTAATGTAAAATTAAAATTACAGATTAATATATAGTCATTTATAATAGTCAAATGTCATGTTAGTTAGATTTTCAACTAATTTAAAATCAATAGGTATTCTTCAACCTTCTTAAATACCTAAAGAATATGGCATTTAAAAGGTTTTAACACCTTAGACTTTTTTTGACAGTAAGACTTTTCTGTTTCTAGCAGCACCAATTATTTCAGAGAGATAGATAGGCATCGAAGAAACTCCTTATGGAATTGTTCTTGAGTTGAGAAGACTAGCCATCTGAGCAAGAAACTGCTCTTGCCTAGACTGTTTGATTTTATGCTGTATAAGTTGGACATGTAGCATGCACAGAAAAGTGGCTGCTGAACTTTCCAAAAAACAGGATGGTCCTTCAGGCTCCTGTTTCACACACACACACACACACACACACACACACACACACA
>LOJH01040827.1:0-11277 GCA_001685095.1 Ellobius talpinus
GAGGCTAGATATAATGGGCCAGGCAGTGCTTAAATGAATACCATTTATGTGTTGCTATTTGGGGGCATAAGCTAGCCGTGCAGGAGCCGGGCCGGACAAAAAGCAGCCCGTGCTCCTATCACTACATGTTTGTGTGTATACCTATACATGTATGTTATGTATTCCTGAGGGCACACGTGTGAAGGTCAGAGGACCAGAAAAGTCAGTTCTCCTCTTCTACAATTACATAATTTTAGGAGATCAAATTCAGGTCAGTAGATGAATAAACAACAACAGAGCCACATAAAGGAGCTCACACTCCACCTGTGCTCCTTGAAGAGAAGACAACTTCAATATTTTTTGTTTTTCTTACAGAGAATAGTGGAAGTATGATAATGTTCTTAGGAAAATTGGACATTAGGAATTCATTAGACTTTACCTGAGATTTCAATCTGGTCTCTCATTTAGAAAACATTCCTCTATTTCCTAATCCTAGGCATTTGTGTCTGAAATTCAAACTTATGATTGCCTAGTAGTAAAATATAATGCTGCCTTTCAAATCTGAAAAGTTATAGTTTGTAATTTTATTCTTAAATTGCTGATCCAATCAGACCCTGTTGTACTATTTATCAAATTGTGTAAGAAAATAGATAGTTCCCCGTTGTGTCCAAATAAGCATACTTCTTCATACTCTTCCATTCTCTAGAACTGTGTCCTAGGAAAGGTTCATTCTCTGCCCAGTTGCATAGTGAGATATAATAATATTCATAGATAATATTAGTAATCTCCTAAAATTATTTTTTTAAATAGAATGTCTTTATGTGCTACCAGGTGTACTGGTTAATTTTAGAAACCCACTCGGTAAAGCTATGATAGCCATGTTTTTGGTCAAAGATTTAGATATGGCAAAAAGTTTTATGTTGGATGAGATTAGATTTAAATCAAAGGACTTTGAGTTAAGCAGATGACTGCCACTTCAAGTCATGTGGGTGAATCCCATGCAGCTTATTGGCAGTCTTAAAAGAAAAATAATAGCTTTGCTTATACAGAAGATAATTTTCCAGCAGCTTGCTTTCATTCTCAAACTACAGCACTGACTTTTGTGTTCCCAGGACCTGGAGGAGTGCCGTCTAGGCTTTGTTCATCTTACTTTTCCCTAATTGCATGTGAACCAATTCTCAACTAACAACCCACCCCACACACACTCGCACAAACAATCACACACACAAACACATACACAAACACACACCCTCACACACATCTACATACACACAAACACATACAAACACAATTTATCTTCTTCCCTCTTTTTTCACACACGCACTACTATAAATTAGTTAATCTCATATATATTTACTGTTTTTATAAACAGTAACTTAGAGTAACACACTATTCAGCATTATCAATCCTATAAATATTAGGGATACTTAGTGGTGCTTGAAACCAAAATTATCCCTCTGTTTCTGTGTTAGTCCATTTCTCATTGGAGTACACAGCTTTATACATTGTGGGAGAGAAGGATAGTCTAATTACTTTATACTCATTAATGGCTTAGTGTGAATCAGTTTGTCATAACACTTTGGTTCAAGACACTGGCCAGGAGGAATGTCTTAGTTAGCTTAAGTGAATAGAAAGTAGGGTGTGTTCAGCAGGGATGAGTGAATAAAAGACCTTATGGTTAAAAGACCCAGGTAAGTGATGAGGGATGGGAACAAAACAATGTAATTCCATAAACTTTTCCAGGAAGATGTATTAGGGAATGATTTGAGAAGTGAGTTTGGAGAAACTCACACAGGATTTTACTGGTAGTTTCACATGTTATACAACATATTTTGATGCCTGCATTAAACTTGGCATTTGCTAAATTGGATTTTAACATATTGATTAGAATTTCTTGTATAATTGTATTTATGTCATCCTCAAAAAAGTTTTGGTCTTAAATAAAATTTCCTTGTGATATCAGTAGGGAGGTGTTAAAAGCATAACCGAAGACTATATTTGCAATGAACGCAATAGGGACAAAGTGATATCATTTAATTTCTTTCCTGAGGGCTCAAAGGATCACACCCCTCAGAGATGGTGAATAGGGAGGCAGTACAGGCTAAATGACACCACAGAGTTGTTCAGTTTTTTCCCTTTAGTGTTGTTTGATTTTGTTCTTTGTCTTTTGAGAAATAGTCTTACTCTTTTGCATGGGCTAAACTTGAACTTGTGACATTCTTCCTGATTCAAATCCCAACTTGTTGGTATTGAAGTTGTAGCCCATCATGCTCAGGAAAGTTGATTGTTTTTCTTTAATAATATATTTCTATAATATATTTGTACTTTATGATATGAAAATGTCTCATTTACATAGTGTAAAAATTTTAGGTTTCTTGGTAAATAAATGGTTTGCTTGTGTTGCTCTTAAACAGAGTTTTGAGAATTTATTTAGAACAGATGAAACATTTTTTGAGCGAATGACAATTCCTAGATAAGACGTAGAAGTAAATATTCTCCATTCATTGTAATCATTTCCATCTCAACTAAGTCCCATGTAGAAAGGATCAAAGTGAATCTAGTATGCCAATTTTCTTAAATTCTGTCTAGACAATCTGATACCAGTATCAATTTATTTATTCACTAGTAAATAAAAGCTCAAGTGACTTTGAGTAGCCATGGTATTTATAGCTGTATAAATTTCAACTACCAAACCCTGCAAAGTTTGTATTTATGAATCCTATTAAGATAAAAGTTCATTTGGACATTATATCATCATATAGGTTACGAGTAATATTTATTAGGGTCAGTATTCACCTAATACAATTCTTTCCATCTAGGTATTTTCAGATATCTGTCTAATACTGGTAACTACATGGCTGTTGAGCCTCTCAACACTCTGCAGGAGAGTGGTAGATGATTTTGCCAGAAGAGGAAGTAAAGCAGTTCTTCAGGGGATGTTAGGGAGCCCTCTGAACAGCCTTGCAAGATGCAGACAAACACCCTGATCCTTGCCTCACTGTCTTGACTCCAAGTCCTTACTGGGCTTTTATTACCCCTTAGAGTAAATCTGCAGAGGACATTTGCCTTTTAAAAAAGTGACAAAGTGAGATGACTCTATTTCCTTAGAAAGACTTGGCTGAGTTCTCTGTAGAGCACATGTGCTACAGAGACTGTGAAATAAAAGGTAGTTCGTTCTAGATGGTTCCACGGAGTCTATTAACTTCCCCAAAATCACAGTGCTATCTACCCATGTCATAATGGCAGAAATATATTTATTGAGTTTTCCTAGCATTTATATCTTATATGATCTCTGCTTATATCTAATCATTAGCAAAAGGAATAGCAAAGAAACTCCTCTAGCATATTAATATAAAGTTCTATGGAAATTAATACATCTCACAGTGGATTAACATTGTTTACACAGAAAGATGTCTCCCTGACATGATTTATCCTCAAGAGTAATTTTGCAAATTGAATAGATCCAGCCAATGTGTAACATGTGCTAACTAAGTTACCATTTTAGGGCAATATTTGCACATGGCTAAACAAACAGATCTTTGCAGCATATAATGAGGGTTTGCCTTCCAGAGCCCTTTCTTCTCAGACTTGGATCACTGTAGCATCATTAAGCAGGCATCCTTCTCAAAGGTCATAGAGGCTTGCTGGCTTAGAGCCACTTTGGCTGGCTCTCCCATGTTGTGGTCTGTTTGGTTCATCCACAGAGACATGGATTAAGACAGAATTATAGGAAATCCTGTTGAGGAAAAGCCTACTGGATGGGAAGAAGGAAAATTAATTTAAGTCTCTCTACTCCTTCAACATAGCCTTTCAAAATACTAGGTTACAGTGGTTCATTTCACTTGTGAATCTGATATAAGATACTAATGGACATGACATTTGGAAAAGAGACTGACTTTGGAGTATAAACTGTCACTAGCATGCTCTAAAAGTAGCCTTCATGTGGACTGTTGGTATAATACCTTTGCCTAGGCTGGAAATGTAGATTAGAAATTATTAAATTCTCAGCCTGGAAGGGAAACCTTATTGAATTTCCATCTCAAAGGGTCAAAGGTTCTGAAATGATTGGCAGGATAAAAATGTTAACCAGGGCATAGTTACAGATATAATCATTCTTGGACTTCAATTTAATATGGGGGTGGAGGCTTAGAAAACAACATGGCTTGACTTGGCTTTTTATAGACTGATTGTATTATAGCCTTGGCATAGTAAGTTGAAGTCTTTTTAGCTCACACACAGTGTACTTTTGGATGTGAAGTATTTCTCAGATGGACTCCTGTGAGAAATGTTGTGTCTCCATTTGGTGATGCTATAGAGAGTCAATTTGATTCCATGGACTTTGCCTTAAAATAAATGACTCCCTCGATGGCTTTCTAATAAGCTATTATTGGGAAGTGGGCCTAGTTGGAGAAAGTAGGTCACTAAAGAGATGTTATGTAAAGACATACCAGGTCTTGGCTTCCTACCTTCCACTCTCTGTATCTTGGCTGCTATGAGGTGAGCAATCTGGATCTTTTATACTCTCCTACAATGGTTTTCTGCCTCACTCCAGTCCAGAACCAAAAAAGTCTAATAGACTCTGTACTGAAAGCTCTTAAACCATCAGTAAAGTAAAACGGTCATTCCCGTAAACTGTTTCTCTCAGGGAATTTGTCACTGTGGCAAAGATGTGACTGATATTCATTTTGGCCAGTGGAATATGAAATAGGAGAGGCCATCTGACTGGCTAGTAAGAGGAACAAATTACATGTGAAAAAATGCACAATTTCTAAAGTTCTTCCATTTGAAGCTACTGTTTCTGCAGGAGCAATCAACAATACAGTTCATAGATGAACTTGTAAAGGCCGAGGTATTGAAGCAAATCCTCCAAAGTAGTCAAGTCATTGACTGAGCGAGGAGATGAACTGAGCACATTCAAAGCTATTTTTGCTAATGTTCCTATTAATGTGTTTTCTGTAAGTGTAATCTGTCATTCAGATATATTCAGCAGTGCCAATCTTATGTATGAATAAGAAAACATAAAGGGATAAAGGAAAAGGAAAACGACAGAAAAGAGAAATGTTTAGAGTTTCGAAAAGAAATATTTAGTGTTACATAACCAAGGTGAAATTCCAGATTCCAAGGACACCAGATGTGTGACAACCAGTGAAGTGGTTGTCAACAGGCAACCAAATCCCCTTTAGGGAAATGAAGGGAAGGAGGGGGCTAAAGTCAGCTCCATGCACAACAGACCGAAAAGGCCAAAGGGCTGATGGCTCAGCTTGACTTACTATTTTAACTAAACATTTGGAAGCCATGGCTAGAAAAAAGCATCCAAAAAAGGCTTAAATACTTGCTGTTTGTCACAGACTGGAAAACGAGAGTGAAAAGATAAACAGGGAATGACACTGCGGGCCTGAGTGTCCTTCACACAGGACCAACTGTGCCCATGGGAACCTTCTAGAGAGTATGGTTGTTTTTCACTCAGAAGCAAGTTATGGAATAATTTTGCACACATACATATATTTTGACAAACTGAACTTTTTCATGGTTGAAGAAACAAGCAATGACAGTTCAATATATAAATATTAAAATTAATATTTTAAGAACTAAATAGGTATCCTACTGCTTTAGTCATAACTTATAATTAAATAAAGTAGGATGACTGCAGACTTGGCCATAAACAATGTGTCCCTTCTTTCCTCACACCCAGTTCATTTGTTTTATCTTCCTTTATTCTTTATTTATGTACTTGGTGATAGTAGAGACGAGAGGGCTAGAAAAGAATCTGCAATCTAAACATTTCAGTTTAATTTCCATTATTTTTATAGTGTATGAAATATTTCCACAAAAATATTAAAATTACCTAGTTTTTAAAATAAAAATCTGTTAGTGCCATATTTGTATAATGTCAATCAAGACATTATACACATCAAGAAAAAAAACAATTATGGTAGAAAATGTTTGTAGAATATGAGTTCATATATGTATATATGAATAACTATGATTTAATATTTTTCTAATTATCTAAACAGTAGTTTAATGAGATTTAGACATAATTACTGATGGAATAATCTTTACTAGATTTGATGTATGTAACTACTCATTTCTTCCACTTTTATTTATATATATATATTAATATTTTTCCTACATGTATGTATGTATGTACGTATGTACATTTGTGTGTACTATGTATGTGCCTAGAGTCTGCGGAGGTACGAAATGGTGTCATATCTTCTGGAACTGTAGTTATGGAGAGTTGTTTACTGCCATAAGGGTGCTGAGAACTAGACTCGGGTCCTTCACAAGAGCAAGTGCTGTTAACCACTGAGCCATCTCTCCAGCCTCAACTACTCTGCTCGTGAAGATGGTGGTGTGACTTATGGGAAGTGGATTGAGAGATGCTGTGAAATAGCAGCATGACTACCCATTCCCAAAGTCCAAGAAAAGGGAAGCAGTGCCTCCTATTTCCTAACATCTAAATAGGATTTTCAGCTTCTGTTGGGCATAGGCTATAGATGTGTAGACACAGCTGCGGGAGAATGTTCGCTATGGATCCAGTTGAAAGGGTCTTCCAGTAGAGGTGAGCAAGGTGCGTTTGACAAGTGTACGATGATACACAGTTGAAACCGGATGATAATGACACTCAGTAATACAATTTCCAAAGCATCTTCCAAAGGACTTCCAAAGGACAGTTAGTTTTAGCAAGAATTTCCAAAAGAAAAGGATAAGTTTATTTTGCCAATTTCTCTCTCCACCCACCTCTCTTGAAGCAAAATTAGCAGACAAGGAGCAGAATATCAAAGATAAAATTGAGTAGTAACACAAATACATCACAATACACCGCAAAGGGATAGATAGCAATATTTCGTGCACACACACATATATACATATACATACAGAACCTCCTCATATATACGCATATATCTGTTTACATACATGTTATATATGTTATATTTATATATTCAAACTACACACACACTGAAAGACATACACACAGACACAAACTTATGCCATAAACATATATCTAGAAACATTCTAATATTCCATATACAAACATGTACACACACTTAGACACCTCACATACATACATATAGGAAAACTGCACACATACATATGGAAAACTGCACACACACACACACACATACACACAAACACATTCTTAGCCACTGTAGAATTGCATGCTTTATTCACTTGGTGAGAGTTGTATATATTTGTATGTGTGTGTATGTGTACATTTATAGTCTTTGGAAATGATGTTGCATTAAAATTTAACTTTGATCTAAATCTTGAGGCAGTAAGCTGTATCAAAGGCAGCTGAAAGCCAGGATCAGTGACATACTCACCATGAAGACGTTTCTGCAGCTTGGAAGCCAGAGGCAGCTTCCTGTTGATGAAAAAAGTATACAAAAAGCAAGGGAAGAGTTTCAAGTTTAATGAAGTGACAGTAAGCAATACTGACCTATAATGCCAATACTGAACATTGTGAGACAATGAACTTTTCTACTTAGGCATATTAATTAAAAAATAGGATCCTATAACACAGTTTATTAAAAACTCTTTTATTAGGATATGCTGTGGAATTAATTTTCTGACTTCTTTCCTATACTAAAAACATTAATTAAAAATAACTTTGATGGTTGATATTAGTGAACATAAATGTCATTTGAGAAAATTCAGGGAACATTTTTAATTTCATGACTGCTACAATGATAGACATTGTTTTGCTGGCAAACAATTCATCTGGAGGTCACAGTTCACTTGTGTTCCCGGCATGAACTAGAAGAAATGTTTTGTCACACTCATCAGATTTTATATGCTAAAATTTATGATAAACAATCATCTGGAAATAATCACATTTGAAATTAGTTAGAATTTCAGAACTCCTTATTCTCCTATGAAGAGAAAACTGACTCCGAAAGAAATTTTGCAGCTTTACTGTTTACATTTATGACAAATGATAAGGTTAAACAAATTTCCTACCTATGCTGTGTCTAATCTTGTTTGGAATATCCTCTAGCTAAGGGAAATTCCCAGGAATCCACAAGGATCCCTAGCAATAGTGGCGAGGTTACCTGAACTGTCCTCCTCTAAACAGATTGGTGACTGACTACCCTAAATGTCAGCCTAGAACCCCCAAATAGTAACTGATGGAAGCAGACCGGGATGAGTTCAGGAAGTCCACAGAGAAGGAGGAGGGATTAAATGAGCAAGGGGGACCAAGATCATGATGGGGAAACCCAGAGAAACAGCTGACCGAAGTTCTTGGTACCTTATGGACTCTGGACCGACAGCTAGAGAGCTGCATGGGACCAACCTAGGCCCTCTGCATGCTGGTGACAGTTGTGTGACTTGATCTGCCAGTGGAGCTTATCACAGTGGGATCAGGCTCTATCCTTAATGCCTAATGCCAGAGCTGTCTTTTTGGAGTCCATTCCCTATGGTGGGACGCCTTGCTCAGCTTGCTGTGCCAGGCTTTGTTGGTTTCCCCATGCGAGGCCTTACCTTTTCTGGGGAGGAGGCGAGGGGTAGGATGGGAGGAAAGTGGCAGCAGCAGGAGGAGGAGAATGAGGGGAAATATTGATTGGTTTATAGAATGAATAAAAAAATTTAGATAAAAAATAAAATATGAAATATTCCCTAGCTAATAAAGATTTTTATTTTTCAAATATAATGTTTAAAATATTCATGATTTGATTATAACTTACTAATTTTGTAATCATTTCTCTTCAAAATGAATGAACCAAGAGGATATGAATTTCAGATCAAATTTGGTGATTGTCATGACTAATGTCAGAAAACAAAATGAAACCCTCTTTAAAATTTACATTTATGGTGTTGTTATTGTGCAGACTTCATTCCCAGATGGCTGATCAGTAAATTAAGAGAGAAAATTAAGTTTAGGGATGAAAAAGCAACTATATATGTTTAAACCAATGCCCAAAGCTCTGGGTTATATTTTCTTCACTGTTCAATATGTTGTTGATTTCAAATTCAATTATTCTCTAATTATTCCTGTTCATGGGAAAGAGCAGTATGAATTTGACCCTCACATATGCCCCCTCTCTAGTAACAATACATTTTGCTGTATTCTAAATGTATACTTTGGACCTTCTTAGCTCCTTTTAGCTTTGTTTGTCAAAGTCAAAGACTTGATTATATCTAGACATCACCTGTATTTTATCAGTCATGGAAGCACAGACCAGTGAAACAGCATTGCAAGACACTGACAAAAGTGAGCCTTATATGTTTCCCCTGTGTAGCTGGAAATTGTCCTTTCAAGATCTGTGAAGAAGCAAGTTAGACTTTGATGGGGATTACACTGAATCTGTAGACTGCTTCTGGCAGGACGGCTATTTTTACTCGATTAATCCTACAAGGTCATGAGCAGGGGAGACCATTCTATCTTCTGAGACCTTCTTTAGTGTCTGAGAGTTTTATCATTCAAATCTTTCCCTTGCCTGATTAGAGTTGCCCCAAGATATTGTAGAAATATTTGTGAGGCTATTGTGAAGGGTGTTGTTTTCCTGATTTCTTTCTCAGTCCTTTTGTCATCTATGTATAGGAAGGCCACCAAGTTTTTGTGAGCTAATTTTGCATTCTGCTATTTTCCTGGAAGATTTTATCAGCTGTAGGTGTTTCCTGGTGAAATTTTTAGGGTCACTTATGTAAACTATCATGCCATCTGCAAATAAAGATACTTTGCTTCTTCCTTTCTAACTTGTATTCTCTTAATCTCCTTCAGCTGTTTTATTGATCTAGCTAATACTATATTGAATACATATGGAGGGAGTAAACAGCCTTGTCCCTGATTTTCGTGAAATTGATTTTCTCTCCACGTAAGTTGACGTTGTCTATGGGTTTGCTGCCATAAATGAGTGCCATGCTTAGCCATCATCACAGAAGCACCCTTGTGTGTTCCTTGTGTGGGAACCAACATAGAGACCCACAGACAGAAAATATGAAAAGAGTGGAAGACTTTGGAACACTCAACCATAAACAAGATGTGTCCACCAACCATCCCCTCTCTAGAGCTCAGGGAATCCATAGGGACAGGAGGCAGAAAGACCATAAGAGACAGAGAGCGTGGAGGATACAAAGCAACTGGGGTCCTTTAAAACACAAGGACTGATACACAATTGAACTCACAGAGACTGAGGAAGCTTGCACAAGGCGTGTTCAGATCTGCACCCTAGAACTGTAAAAAGAGGTGTACACAAGCCCCCATCCCTAACCAAAAATAAATCTTTAATTGATAACCACTTGCAAATGAAAATTTAGTTTTACTTCAAAGGAAGTTTCAATGGGTGACAAACTATGACTGTCTCCTTATCTGTTACTTGTGCCTTTTTTTAGGCTCTTTCCCTTCTATTTGTTTGTTTTGTCCTATTCTGACTTGTTTGCTTTTGTTGTATCTTACTATATTTTTATCACATTTTTAGATGTCTTTTTCTAATGGGATACACAAAGGGGATCGATTTGGATGGACGTGGAGGTGGAAAGGAAGTAGGAATGGTAGAGATGAGAAACTGTACTCAGGATATATTGTATGAAAAATCTCTTTAAAATAAAAGAAAGAACTACAAAATTTACATTCTATGAATGAAATGGAATGACAACCACAATGAGAATGAGGTATGCAAAAAAGTTCTAAAATTTTTAAACAAAAAAAATGAACCCTGTATTTTTCTAAACCAATCTGTTAAGTCCTTTTTTCTCCTGACTTTATATTGGTTAGCAGTTTCTTCACTAAACAAGACAGCTAGCTATTTTATACTTCAGGCTTAAATGTTATCACAAAGCAATTGGCTATGGACTGCTGGCAATATCCAGTAGCAGGTGACAATTACACTGACAGCTAGCTTTGCAGAACAGCAGTAACTAGTTATTGCTGTTCTGCAAAGCTAGCTGTCAGGAGTCATTCCTAGCCTTTTGCCAGATGACAGACCTATGGGAGATAGTGTTGTGAAATGGCCATTCTCATTCACACTTAGGACTATCCTCAAGCAATGATGTCAGCAGTGTTCCACAGATAAAGCCAGAAGAGCAACAAGCAGCAGACATCCAATCTAACTTATAGGGATTTAGACGTGTCTTCTTATTTCTTGGCAATGCATACTTATTTCTACTGCTTAGCTTAAGTGTTTTTGATGCATTTCATTCCAGCATTCCATTCTGCTGATTGCTTCATTAGGTAGCCTTTTAGTATTTTGTTTTAATAATACCTAGAAATTCCAAGGACTATCCCTGTCTGAGAGATTTCTTTATGCCCTTCCTTCCTTCCTTCCTTCCTTCCTTCCTTCCTTCCTTCCTTCCTTC
>LOJH01040830.1:1709-14528 GCA_001685095.1 Ellobius talpinus
CTTCTGGCCTTCAGGCATACACGCAGACAGAATATTGTATACATTAAAAAAAAAGAAGAAAACAAAACAGAAACAGGTAACAGAAAGAATAGGATCTAAAGTATCACTTCACATTTGTCTTTCTTTAAGGAGATATTTATGTACATGCTGATCTTCATGGAGCTACCAGCTGTGTGATTAAGAATCCAACAGGTAATATAATTCCATTATCTGGAGTTTTCTTAACATTTTTTAAAAAAATGTTTTAGTTATGTATGTGTGTGGATGCATGCATGTGAATGTGCACATGTGATCTATGCAAGTGCCCATTGTGTCCAGAAGAGAGTATACCTTGGGGAGAGTCACAGTCATAGAGACATAAGCCAGTTGGGCTCTTGGGGCTGGTCTCAGGTCCTCTGCCAGAGCAGTCTTAACTGCTAAGCCATCTCTTTGGCCTCCTGAAAACATTTTTAATGTTACTGATATACAAGAATTAATATTCAGCTCCCAGTATTGCAAACAACAACAAAAAGATAAAGGAAGATTGTAATGATATGAGAACGTTGCATGAACATAAGAGTCACACGTGTCTGTCAATTGTGTTCTGTAATGCATGAAGGAATATAGTAATGGGGTGGGTAGACACAGGTACATTCAGTAGTATTTGGAAATGTCAATATCGAAGATGAATAGAATAATGAAGCAGTAGATGAACAAGGAAATAGAAGACTTGAGCAGATTGATGACTAAACCTAACAGTATCTCTAGAACACTGTCTAACAAGCAAGTATAATGGGAACATTTGCCACATAGATCAGATGATAGAAATAGAAAATTGAAAGAAATTCATAACAAGTAAAGAGATTGAAACACTTTATAAAGAAAATTCCAGCTAGTGCCCACCTTTAATTCTGTCAATCAGGAGGCAGAGTCAGGCAGATTTCTGTGATTTTGAGACCAGCCTGGTCTACAAAGCAAGTTCCAGGATGACCAAGGCTACACAGAGAAACCTGTGTTGAAAAAAACCAATGAGCTGGAGAGATGGCTCTGAGGTTACACTGTCTGCTCTTCCAGAGGTCCTGAGTTCATTGCCCAGCAACTGTCTGGTGTCTCACAACCATCTGTAATGAGATTTGGTGCCCTCTTCTGGGCAAGTAAACATGCAGATAGAACACTGTATACATAATAAATAAAATCTTTTAAAAAAAAAGAAAGAAAGAAATAAAACACAACCAGCTAACCAGCCAAACAATAAAACAGAAAGAAGAAAATCCTAAACTCAGATATCTTAATTGATGAATTATAGTAATCTTTTATTTAAAAAACAAAAAACTAGTGCTTCAAAAATTCTTCCCAAATAAGAGGGTGGGGATAGCCCTGGGCTGGTAGCCCTTGTTGCTGTAAGAAAGCAGGCTGAGCAAGCCTTGGTGAACAAGCCAATAAACAGAACTCCGTGGCCTCTGCATCATTTCCTGCCTCCAGGTTCCTACCCTGTTTGAGTTCCTGCTTTGGCTTCTCTCAGTGGACTATGACACTGGATATGTAAGCCAAATAAACCCTTTGCTCCCCAAGTTGCTTTTTTTTGTCATGGTGTTTTATTATAGTAGTAAAAGTAGAATCCCAAACTAGGACAGCAATAAAATGAAATTTAAAATGTTCAAATTGACAAGAAGTAAACCTCTTGTACCCAAACTATCTTTATAAATATTGTTTGTTTGGTGTGTGTGTTTGGTTTTGGTTTTCGGAGACAGGGTCTCTATATATGTAGACCAGGCTAGCCACAAACTGTCAGATATCCACCTGCCTGTGCCTCCTGAGTGCTTAGAATAAAGGTGTTTGCCTCCAGGCCCACCCTTGTCTTTATATTTAAAAAACAGCAAAACAAAAAACAAAACAAAACAAACAAACAAACAAACAAAAAAACCTAAGGAAGTCCCCAGAATGTTTAGAGCTATAATAAACAAACAGCAGTGTTCACACAGCCTGAGGTGAGTACAAAACAAGTTGTAACTAAGCATGGCGGCACAGGCCTGTAACTCCAGCAACTGTGAAGAAGAGGCAGGAGAACAAGCCTGGGCTATGTGAGACCATCAAAAAAAGAAAAGAAAAGAAAATATGCTGTATTTATGTATACTAGTGTCTTAGTTACTTCTCTATATTGTGATTAAAACAGCATGGCCAAAGCAACTTATTAAGGAGTTTAATGCAGACTTACATTTCCAGCCATAACCTGCGAGTCAAGTATTCAAATGCCTGAGATTTGTGGGAGAGGGGGCATCTCATTGAAACCACCACAACTAGCAGAGAATAAACTGATAATACAGGCATAATAAAATAAAAAAGAATAAAATAAAGGGTATGGGGATGTAGTCAATTAGTAGGGTGTTTGCCTAATATCTATTAATCGCCTGTGCCACATAGACAGGCATGATGGTGCAGGCCTATAATCCCAGCATTCAAGAAGCAGAGGTGAAAGGATCAGAAATTCAAAGCAATCCTCAGCTACATAGCAAATTTGAGGCCTGTCTGGGCTATATAGTACCTTATCTTTGAAAAGAGAAAAAAATAGGAGTTATGGCTCGGTGGTACAGTACTTTTCTCACATTCATGAAGCCCTGGCTTTTAATCCATAATACCATAAAACTGGTAATAACCTTGCAAGATAGAGAAGGCTTTAGGTAAAATCTGTAAAATATTGAAAGTAAAGAAAGGCAGGTGTGGCAGATCATACCTATAATCCCAGGAGCGGAGGCAGGAGGACCACTCTAAATTCTAGGCTAAACACAAAAGACTACATATAATTTCATTTATCTGAACTTCGCAAAATATGGACAGAAAGTAACAGTGATTGCAGGTAGCTGAGTTCAAAGGTTGCTTTGGGGTGGGGGTTGGGGGTTTGGGAGTATCGAGACCTACTGCATACCAGCCTTAGCACTCTCTAAGGGTTTGCAGAGTAGGACTTCTATGACAAGCAAAGGCTGGCTTGGGAACAGTATCTGGGGGGGGTAGAACAAACTGACTGACTCAGGCATGTTTTTCCTGCATATGTCTTTATTTCTTGGGGGAAGATGTAAGAAGGAAAAAGAAGGAGAAAGCATGGGGCATAAGGTATAAGGGCAAAGCATCAGACATAAGGGTAAGGTGTGATCTCCACAAAGGTTTCAGTTTGTATAGGCATACAGACAAGTTAACAATCCCATAGGCAGTTACAGTGGTATCAGGCATGCACCTTATGTCGCTGAGGGGGTGTGGCTGTGAAGTTCCCTTTGCAACTGGGAACATGGCTGGCGTGATTGGTATTAGCATCTAACTGATTGAGTTAAAAGGAATCTCTTCTGGGGACCCTGCTTTTGACTCCAGCAGGGTGCCCAGGTGAGAACTTTTCTCTCTGAAGCTAGTTTTAGCGACTCAAGCCTTTTTCCTGTATGAACAGTTAATTTCCTGGGTTATGATCCTGTTAGTTGAAACCAGAGTAAATGGTAAATACAGAGTATTAGTAGCCTGTTAAGTCGGAGCAGAAGACCAGTAGATTACACCTTCCTGAGTCTGCTGTTAGAGCAGACATTACCTCCTGTATAAGGCTCCTTTCTTATCAGTGACTACTGTCAATGAAGAAGGTTTGTGGGGAACTATTTTTATGTAGATTTTGCCTATGAGAACAAGGACTTGACTGAATCCTTTTTACACCCTGGCTAAATGGTGTGGGGGGGGAGGTATCTTATTATTTATAAAGAGGTGGTAGGGGACCAGTCTCATGAGGGGCATCTAGGTCGGGTGGCCTGAATCCTTGGTGGGAGACAGACAGATAGATACGCCATGCAGAGAGAGTTTGGGCATAGAGTTTATTTAGTGGGTTATGGAAGAGGAAGGGAAGGGGGTAGGGGAATAGGGAGAAGAGGGGGAGAAGAGAGAGAGGCAGAAGCTGCCTCTCCAGAAGAAGACAGAGCTCGGGAGAAGGAGGGAGGGAGAGGAGGTTGGAAATGGGTAGGGCTTGTGTCTTAAAGGGACAGGTTACCCAGGTAACAGACAAGGCCAACAGATTACAACAGTATCCAGTTGCCCTACAGGAAAAGTCAGGTTTATACACTGCTGGGGATACTATAGAAGGAAGAAATGCCATGATTTCACAGGATTTTTGCAGAATTGACAGTGTCTTATCCAAAGGACAGATATTTCCACAGCTCTGCAAAAAAGGGTTCTCCAGGTGGAGTGTATGTATACACTTATCGTGGACAGTCTAATAGATCTGTCAGCTGTACATTTGCTGTATAATACTTGTGGGCTCACCACAGGATGTGATAAAATGTTTTGGAATTATATAGTGGCCGTAGTTACACTGCATTATCATGCACTCATGAGCACACATACATACATGCACACACTTATACACACATGCACAAATAAGTATAAAAAATAAAATAAAACTTTTGGTCCCTAACACTAAACAACAGGTAGGTAGAGAAGTAGGTAGAATCTTGACATAAATGTGGTACAGATATTTCAGATAGAAGATGGTTGACTGTTGTACTAAGTATAACATTGACGTCTTGCTCTGTAGAAACCCTGTACTTTGCTATTGAAACATAGCATTGCTGTTGTAGGAGAACCCATCCCTCCACGGACTCTGACTGAGGCGGGCACAATGGCACTTTGCTATAGTGCTGCTTGGGATGCTCGAGTTATCACTAGTGCTTGGTGGGTGTACCATCATCAGGTAATAAGGGCTGTCTGTGGTCCATTTTCATAATCTCTTAAGGGCTATACCTCATTACAGATGGGTAGGATGTGGAAGGGAGAAAAGTACCTACCTTGATAAAGTTTATGTTTAAGCAGTAGAGAAAAATATATGCAAACCAGGTGGTAGGTAAGTGCTGTGAAGAAAAAAACAAAATTTCTCCTTTGGGTTTTGAGACAGGGTCTTCCTGTATAGCCTTGGCTGGCCTGGAACTTGCTGTGTAGACCAGGCTGGTCACAAAGATGATCCACCTGCCTCTGCCTCCCAAGTGCTGGGGTTAAAAGTGTACAGCACCACATCCGGTTCAATTAGATTTTCTGAATTCTCTTTTGCCTCTCCAGAAACTAGGTATCAGTTGTGTTTTGTGTATTCACTTGGTTTTAGTAAGTGCCCCTCTATGTTCAGTGCTCTTTTGTTTGTTTTTGGATACCTTTTTGATTTGTTCTGTCATACCGGAGATTGCACTTAGAGACTCATGCATTCTAAGCAGTGCCCTTAGCCTTCTTTATTACTTTATTTTGTGATGAGATCTAAGTTCCTCTAGGTGACATTGAACTCACTTTATATCTCACACAGGACTTGAACTCTCAGCCCTTCTACCTCAGCCATTCAGGTAGCTGGGACTACAGGCCTGTGCCACCAAGCTCAGCTGTTAGTGCTATTTGATATTATCATTTCATATTTGATTTACCATTGCAAATAGATCCACATTTTCAAGAATTATATTTGACAATGATATATGAATTATACAAGAATTAGAAATTATGTGGTAGGATTAAAAAATACCATCCTTGAGAGTTATTTTATATTTATGTTGTTTGCTATTCTGTGATGTGGTTTTAGGAAATTAATATACTTGAGGGGTGATACTTTATACATCTACTATTAAATCACTATTGAAGTGATTTTCTAACTGTTTATAACTAATAAAGATACCATCAAATTCAGAGAATTTACAAGTCTGTAAAATCTTTGGAATGAGCTCTCTCACTTTGTGTTATCAAACTACATTTTGGAAATTCTATTAATTTTTTATTTCCTTGTAGAAAAAGCTGTTTTAGCAGCCGGGGAGGTGGCTCAGTCAGTAAATACCCTTGTCATCAAGCCTGATGACCTGAGTTCAATCCCTGGGACTCACATGGTGGGAGGGGAGAACTAATTCCTTGCAACCTGTCCTCTGATCTCTGCAGTATGTTTGTGTGCCCTCTTCTTGTGTGTAGACATTATAAATAAAGAAATCTTAAAAGAAAAAAATCTTTCAAAGCAAGACATGGTGCATGCCTTTAATTCCAGCAGTCTTGAGTTAGAGGCTAGCAGCCTAGTCTATAGGACAGCCAGGGCTACACAAATTCTGTCTTGAAAAATTAAAAACAGAACAAAACCTTTCAAACTATTTTTTTAAGGAAAAGAAAAGCTGTCTTACTATCAAAAAGAATCCCAGAAAAAGATTTTAGTGACTGTAACTTTATCTTCTAGTAAAGTTTTGTGCTAAGCTTATTAAACTTATTCTTTATTGATTATATCCTGTGCTGGAAGAAAAAGTTAGTTCCAGTCTGGTCCATGTCATTCTATTGGAGTAGTGGATCTTTTGTTATTTCTTCATGTATGCCATCAAGTATACAAAGATATATGTGTCTGAAATGTTGAGGATTTTTACTAAATTATAAAGTTTTCAGCACTTAGAGTTGCTTGCTTGAATATGATGATTTCCTCCTCTTGGGTAGAAAACTTTTTAAAAGAAGATCTGAAGAGACTAAAGATGTAACTCAGTTGGGTCGATTGCCTTTCTAGCATGCACAAAGCCCAATGTTTAATCCCAGGGCCACGTAAAGGAGGCATGGCAGGCCCAGTGGTAATCCTAGCACTTAGGTGGTGGAGGGACTGGAATTCCAAGGTCATCCTCAGTTACATAGCAAATTCAAGGCCAACCTATAATAACTGAGAACCTGTCTCATTTTTTTTCTTTAGATAAGAATATAATGCATTATTGTGTTCTTCAGGTGTCTAAAACAGCACCAACAGGAGAATATTTGACAACAGGAAGCTTCATGATAAGAGGTAACAACTTAATATAAAAAAATCCCTAAATTGAATTATGAAGGCCGGAGCCATTTTACAGATATTCTTGAGTAGAAATGGGTTGCTATAATTGCACATACAAATTTTGTTAAGAAATAAGGAAATTTTTGCCTTGGCATGGCAAATTCAGCATTTGTCGTCATACAGTTATTGATGAGAATGTATTTCATATAGTTGGATTATAAGAACAAGAATTATATATAGTCTGACCTTTTTAAATAAAAAAGATTATTATGGTTCTGGCAAACCCAAAAGGTGGGAACAAGCATTCATACTTTTTCTTGATAACTATTCCTATATATAATACTAAGTATTTTGAATGCTTATGTTCTAGTACAAGGTGAAAGTGGATATAATCATTGGTATGTATTATTTTCAGATAAAAAAGTGGAAAAAATGATTTTTATAATATTAATGTGTATTATCTTTTATAGGAAAAAAGAATTTCCTTCCTCCGTCATATCTAATGATGGGGTTTAGCTTCCTTTTTAAGGTACTCTTCACCTTCTTTGGGCTTACTTTATACTCTCACTGAAGCTCAGCAGTGAGGAAAAACTCTTTCTCCAGGTAGATGAGTCTTGCGTCTGGAGACATCGAGGTGAACGAAAAGTCAGAACACAGGATGAAGACATGGAAACACTGACAAGCTGCACAAGTGAACTCGTGTCAGAAGAGATGGAGCAACTAGGTATTTAACGTGTTATAATACATTGGCTTGTAATTTGTTTGTGCTTGTTTATGTGCACATGTGTGTGGGAAGCCAGAGGACACATTGGGTATTTTCCCAGGCACTGTTGACTTTCTCTGGAGACTGGGTTTCTTTCTAGTGTGGAGCTTGCTCATTAACAAGGCTAACTGGGCAGTGAGCTTACCCCTTACCATTGTTGTTGAGATAACAGGTGCGTGCCACCACGCCTGATTTGCTGTTGATCCTCCCCTTATATGGTTTCTGCAAATCTAGCTCATGTCCATATCCGGAAAGGCAAGCACTTTACCAATGAAAATCTTCATCTTCCCAACCAGGCTTGGGACTTTGTTTTCCTCTTGACAAGAGACTTCTGTGGAGCTCTGGCTTGCTTAGAACTTGTCATATGGATCAGGCTGACATTGAACTTCTATCAGTCCTTCTGTCTTTGTCTCCCTGGTGCTAGCATTAAAGGAATTCACCATCATACCCAGCCAAGCCCTATGATTTTTCATTCTTTAGTTTTATTCCTAAATCTTAAGAAATTGTGCCTCTTCTGTGATGACCAGAATTTCAAAAATAGCCCAAAGTACTATTAATTTTACTGAATTTTATTTCTGGAAATGCTAAATGTGCTTTTTTTTGTACTAGGGATTGAAAAAAATATTCTAATGATAAAAATAGTTAACTAAATACATAATCAAAATACATTTGGTAAAATTTGAGCTCCTACTGGATATCTTGTAAATATATCTAACAGGTAAACTTGGATACATATGAATTAACATTTCCATTTGTGTTTAGGAGTTAGGAATGATAAGATGAATTTATATCCAGTATAATTCCTAACATGAGAATTTTGGTTCGGGCCAGTCTTTTGACTATCATCCTGACTCAGTTTTCAAATGCCAGTATTATGGGTATAAGCCAGTATGCCTAGCTTTGGTTGATTTTCATAATTGCTTCAAGTAGAGAGACCTACCAACCTAAGGAACGTAGAGAAAGGGTACCCTGAATTACTTCTATAGTTATTCTTTCTCCTAGGGTCATTTTTTGAAGTCATATTGCATTGCTTAATTTAAAACTACTATATTGTTAGATTTTGTTGATTGATGCCTACCATGTCCCTGTCATAAAGTGCTATATAAATAACAATAATATTATTTAATTTCATGATAATCCTTGCAAGATGGCAATTGGGTCCAGTTATTAATATTTGTATCCTTTTGATTAAGTGTGAAGTTAGTTATATTATGTTTGTTGGTTGTCATTTACAAATTAATAAAACTAGAATTTATGCAGCTACTTTTATTATCTTGCCTTCTGGAAAAGTAGCTGTGACAGACAACTTAGGTTTGTTACAGAAATATCAACAATGTCCATCTGTGATAGAGTGATCTTGGAGGTCATGTAAGGACTATCCTTTTGTCAGAATAGGGCATAATACCTTGTAGAGATGATCAGGAATTTTTCTGTTGACCTCTTGGGCAACCTAGGAATTATTGGAATCAATCACATAGCATCATTGGAAGCTGCATACTGACTTTCCTTATGGAATTTACAGAAGGGGGTGACAGCAGTGAAGACGATAAAGAGGAATTACATGAAACTCCTGTCGAAGTAGAACTTGTGACTCAGGTTGATCAAGAGGTTGCTGTTCAGAGTGGCAGAGATGAATTAAGTGAGGAATTAATACAGGAGGAAAGTTCTGAAGATGGAGAATCCAAAGAAGTCATGAAAGACGAAGAGCCCATTGGTGAAATGAAGGGTGAGGAGGAAGACATCCTTGATTATCCTGACACCACCATTGACTTGTCCCACCTTCAGTCCCAGAGGTAACGGTGAAAAGAATTGAAGTTTCCTTTATAAACTGGAAATGATGTTGAGGGAACCTTATAAAACAATAACACTAAGATTAACTTCACACTGTTTCCACCCACTCTTCATGTTGTATTTATTACTCAGGGTTATTCTAGTCTTTTCACCCTCCTTTGTGTCTTTATTTTTTCAGCACTTGATTGGTCTTCTGTAAGAAATTCCCAAGATCAGAGGAGAAAAGTATATAAAGTAGCCAAAGTGGGTCAGACTAGAAATAACCAGGCTCAGGACATGTTTGTTCAGTGATAGTGTTTGCTTTGCGTGCTTAGAAACCTGGGGTTCAACCAGCATTGCAAAAGCAAATTATGACATTTTCAGGGAAATGGATGATCTGAATAATAAGATATTAAACAAAGTGATGTAAACTCAGAAAGAAAAAAGCTACACTCTCTGCCATATGCAGATCTTAGCCTCTAATGTGTATAGAGATGGGTGTGGTGTAAAGCCTAAAACCCTGGGGAAGAAACCAAGAGGAACAAATAGATGATGAAGAAACATGGAGTGGGGTGTTGCAAAAGGACACAGAATGTGAAAGAAGAGACTGCAGTGAGGGGTAGCTGGGGAACTCAGGAGATGATGGGGATGAAGACTACTAAAGCATTTATTTGAAAAGAATGCTAATGAAGGAAGGGCTGGGGAGACGACTCAAAAGAAAGTGTATTGCTTTTGTAGGGTACATGAGTTTTCTTCCCAGCACCCCTGTTGAGCACCCACTCACAACTGCCTGTAACTCCAGCTCCAGGGAATCCAAGCTGTCTTCTGGCTTTCCTCCACTCATTTGCACATACCCATATACAGACAATATATACATAATTAAATACAGATATTAAAGCAGAGCATAGTGGCGTACACTTTTAATCTCAGCAGAGGGAGGCAGTCTGCTCTACTGAATGAGTTCCAGAACACTCAGTTGCTACACAGAGAAACCTTGTCTCACAAATCAATCACTCACTCCTTTTTCTTCTCTGCTCTGCTCTGCTCTGCTCTGCTCTGCTCTGCTCTGCTCTGCTCTCCTCTTCTCTTCTCTTTTCTTTTCTTTTCAAGACAGGATTCCTCTGTGTGGCCCTGGCTGTCCTGGAACTCACACTGTAGACCAGGCTGGCGTTGAACTCACAGTGATCCTCCTGCCTCTGCCTCCACAGTGCTGGGACTAAAGGCGTGCACTACCACAGAGGATGATGGTTTTTTGTTGTTGGCTTGTTTTTGTTTAAGAATTGTTATTAGAGTTTTAAAGCATGGCTTAGAAGTCAGACAGACCGAAATTAAGTCTTAGGGTGTCTCTTTGGGCAAGCTACATTGTGTTAAAGCATGAATTTCTATCTTAGAAAACAGAGTATCCTTCACAGGGTTTTGGTGGAGATTTTAGTGCAGAGCTTCTAGCAGCAGCTGACACAGAAAAAAATTTAACACATGTCACATGAGGAATGTATATAAAAGCATGGGACTATGATTTGGATGTATTTTGTCATATTTGAAGGTTTGTAGGATTGTAAGAAGATGGGGGAATTTTAAGACCAACTGAATGGCATTCATAGGCTAATAAATTCTTTTGTTTTCATAGGACTCTGCAGAAACTGGCTACAAAAGAAGAATCTTCTAATGCAGTAAGCTATTTTTGAAGTTATTTTTTAAATAATTGTGTTTTTTCTGAATAAGTTCTTTTGTAATTTACTATTTGAAAAAAATAATAGTAATGGTTTTATGATTCCTTGTTCTTATTTAATAGAGTGACAGTAAATCACAGAGCCGAAGACATTTGTCAGCCAAGGAAAGAAGGTAAAAAGGGGTTATATACTGAGTCAGGTTTTAAACATTGACAGCTGAATAATGAGATGACTGGAAGGGTAAAACTGCCTGCTGTACAGACAGCATGACGGAGTCACTCCCCAGGCCCCACTGTAGGAGAGAATTGACTCCTGGGCCTTGTCCTCTGACCTCCACATGGAGAGAGCATGCTTGTGCCTGCATTCACACATCATATATACAGAAGAATAAATAATTTAAACTTTAAAATAACTTAGCTAACATGTATTTGACTATTTTGAAGACTTCCTAATCACCAAAATTCTTTTGTTTCTGTTTTTTTGTTTTTCTGTGCAACCCTGACTATCCTGAACTTACTTCTATAGACCAGGCTGGCCTGGATCTCAGAGAGCCTCCTGCCTCTGCATCCCCGAGTGCTGGGATTAAAGGTGTGCACCACCACCATTGGGGCTGGAGAGATGGCTCAGTTCTTCCCAACAACCACATGGTGGCTTACAACCATCTGTAGTGACTCTGGTGCCTTTTCTGGTATAAAGGTGTACATGAAGATAGAGCACTCATATACATAAAATAAGTAAATTTAAAAAAAAAAGAAAAGGCATGTACCACCTCCACCTGGCTATCACCAAGATCCTTTATGTCCAATTCTAATGTTTTTTGTATTTAAGGCTCATTTATGATAGGTGAGATAGATAAGTAGTGAAACAAACCTTTTGTTATTATGTAAACATGTACAGTGAATGTAGGACATTATGGATATAAAGCACTTGATTTTTTTATTTAATTATTTTTCTAATTTATTCATTTTTATTTTATGTGCCTTTATGTCTGTGTGAGGGCATCAAATCACGTGGAGCTGGATAATAGACAGTTGTGAGCTGCCATGTGGGTGCTGGGAATTGAACCTGGGTCCTCTGGAAGAACAGCCAGTGCTCTTAACTGCTGAGGCATCTCTCCAGCCCCAGCACTTGATTTTTTTAAAATTCACTTATAGTTTGCAAATTAATGAATTCCACCATGATATTTCCATACATTTCTATACCATCTTTGGTCTTTTTTAATAACTTACTTATTTCTTAAACTCTATTGGTGTTTTGCCTGCATGTGTGTCTGTGTGAGGGGGTTGGGTCCCCTGGAGCTGGAGTTACAACAGTTGTAAGCTGCCATGTGGGTGCTGGGAATTGAACCTTGGTCCTCTGGAGAAGCAGTCAGTGCTCTTAACCACTGAACCATCTCTCCAGCTCCAATGCTTTGATCTTATCTCTATTTTTTTCCTACCCTCTCTTGTTCTTCCCTTTTTTCCTCTTTAATTCTAGGATACTAATAAAGATAAATAGAAATTTTTTAAATTAATTAGGAAAAATTTGTATATGTCAAAAGCCTAGGGATTGGGGAGATGATCAAGTAAGTAAATTATTTATCAGGTACACAAAGGACCTGAGTTCCAGTTCCTAGGCCTTGTGTAGAAAGCTGAGCATGGCAGTGAGCACCTGTTGTCTTAGCACTAGGACAAAGAAACAGGAGGTACAGGAAAGCTCCCAGTTTAGTGGGAGATACTACCTCAAGCGGATAAGGCAGAATTTGATGAAGCAAAACACGCTTCATTGTCTGGGCTCTACATGCACATATACACAAGAAATAGGCCGGAGAGGGGGAGAGAGAGAGAGAGAGAGAGAGAGAGAGAGAGAGAGAGAGAGAG
>LOJH01040831.1:4376-14528 GCA_001685095.1 Ellobius talpinus
GGAGGGGAAGGAGAGGGGGGTGAGGGAGGCATTACATGCCATTGGACCACCTACAGACTTGCTTGTTTGGACACAAACCAGTTCAACTTTCAAGGCAGTGTCTACCTGGCATCAATTATCTGAGTCATTTTCAGGCAGTTTCTAGTCCCCAGGAGGTGTGCATGGCTCTACAGGACACTTAGCAGAAGGGGCTTGGCCTCTTGGTCTTGGTGTCCTGGGTGGTGGGGTTCCTAGAATCACTCACCTGAAGATGTGGAGGGATAGCGTGTACTCACATTTCAGGCACGTCCTGCTCCCAGGAACCTCATGTTAACCCAGTGACCTTTGAACTTCAACTTCCAGGCTGTCCCTTTAAGTGACATTTTACTGGGTGATCCAGAGCGTAAAACTTACAGTGATCATAAGTCTGGCATATCCCAGGCTCTATTCTAAATCCCTAATTAACCCATCAAACCCTTACCCCGCTGTAAAGCACATTCTAACACCAATGGGTTCCACCTCTTGGACATGAAGCCCAGAGATGTTAAGTAACTTACCTGTGGTGTCACAGCTAGCCAATGGCCAAGCTGGGCCGAGGGTGCTTCTCCAGCCCAGCCTCTCACCCCTATCCTGCCCCTTCTATGAGGAAGCCCTAGGGTCTGTGAAGAGCTCAGACATCTTCTCGCTTCTCTGGCTTCTGTCCTCACGCTAGACCTAGCAGCGGCAGCACTGTGGCTTGGAGACTTGGTAGCCATTCTCAGACTCTGCCCCAGAGCAGGGTCTGGCTCAGCTGTGCGGTGGGGTGAGCTAGAGGTGGGAGAAAGATTGGGGGATGGGTGGAGGTGGGGCTCGTCCTGAGCTCCACGTTCAGCGGCTCTCCTGATGGTTCTGCTATAGTATGAGTTCTAGAAGCCCTGCACGGTGCCTCCCTGCATCCTCTTGGGGAAAGATATCTCTCCTCTTGGTCTCCCAGGCTGAGTCCTGTGCCCTGGCGCTTGTCCTTGCAGAAGCTGGACCCGTTCCTCGCTGACCTTCGCCAGGCTTCATCCCTGCTGCAGGCTTCCATTCAAGAGTTTGAGAAGGGTGACCCCCCTGGTGGGGTGCAGGTAAGCTTGGATCACGGGGTAGGGAAGCCTCCAGCGTACCCAGACTCCGAGAGCACTGGGAAGGGGACACTTAGGATGGTCACTCTGTCTTTCACTTTGTCACTCAGATAAAAAATAGTTCTAGGTCATCCACCTTGTGCCCTGCACTGGGGACCCAGCCTGAGGATCTGGCTTGCCTCTGCTTTGGTGAGGGTCATGGTGCAGCGGCAGAGTGGCTATTTAAAAGGTAGCTATGGGGACTGGGGATGCAGATCAGTGGTAGAACACTGGCCAGGGATGCAAGAGACCCCAACCTGAAACAAATTGTGTCAAATGCCGTAAAAGTGGTAAGAGTGAGGAAGGAGGGCGGTCTTTGAAGAGATGGTGTTTAACTGAGGGCTGAAAGAACATGTCTTTGAGGGGAAATGAACTCCAGGCAGAAGGCAAGCATGCCCAAAGGCCCTGAGGCAGGGTGTAGCTGGGTATCTGTGGAATAGAGTACAAAGGAAGGAGCTGGGCCCAGGAGCTGGGCAAAGGGGCCCTGGAGAGTTTGAAGCAGGGGTCATGAGGTATGCCCTTTGATGTCCCTTTTTCTTGCTGCAGGGGAAGCCCGGGGGCTTCATCTCAACCAAGAGTCTGGGATGGGTATTTCCAAGAGAGGATGGAGCCAGGACCAGTGAGGTTACCATGGTGATAAGAGGGTCACAGCTTCAGGAACTATGCTAGAGATTAAAGGGCAGACTTTCTTGAGGCACCTAGTTGGGAGATTCAGGCTCTATCAGCGTGGGTATCCCTAGAAGGCTACAGGGGAGAGTGGAGATTGGGCCTAAGGACAAACCCACCCCCATGTTGGCAGGAGGCCACCAGGTGCCTGAGCAAGTCCAAGGATTTGATGGAGGCTGTGCTGAGGGACCCAGGCCTGCTGGCTCTCCAGAGGGAAGGTGGAGCTACTCTGGCCAGGTTGCAGCAGAAGGCCAGCAGGCTGAATGCCAACCCTGATGTCAGGTACGGACATTCAATCTCCCTGCCTTCATGCCCCGTCAGAGCTCAGAGGTGGGGTCACCCCATGAAGAGAATGCATAGGGTGGGCCTAGGGGAGCAACTGGGTCACAGGTTCCCCATCCTCTGAGCCTTGGGGATCACTCACCATCTCCTCCTTCATCTTTGGCCATCTTCAGCCATGGGCAGGCATTGGAGGACCAGTCCTCTTGTTTCCTCTCCCCACACACGGACCGTGCCCTTTTCCATCCCAGGCTCTGGCCCAATCCCTTCCAGACCCATCTCATGTGTTCCTGGCAAGGGCCTGGTGCTGCCCATGCCACTCTTATTTAGCAGGAAGAAGTTGCGACTGAGCACAGGGAACAAACAGTATGGCCCACAGGAACCCAAGGCTGGGACAGCTGGGTGGCTAACGAACAGTCCTGCCTTTCCCATGTTCAGCCTAGGGGAAGGACCTCAGGACCACAGGTGGGCGGCAGACCTGACTGGACAGCACCAGCTTCCTTGACTGCTGTGAAGGGGAACCCCTTCAATCTCAGATCAAACGTCCTGACTGTTCTAAACTCAGACGGTCTGGACACAGACAGGGCAGCAATTACACCCAGAGCTTTGCTTCATACACAGTTATTGAAATGATTGTGCAAAATTACTTTCAGACCGTATGTAAAGGTGTGTCTGAAATGCAAATGGACTTCTTGTCTAGGCTGAAGTCCCATTGCCCACATGCCTCATTATACATATCCAAATACCCTAAAATTGGAAAAATTCCAAAATCTGATATGCTTCTGGGCCAAGGGATACTAAGCATGTAACTGGATTGGTCAGTAATTAGAAATATTTGCTCCAGTAAAACATAGGTATGTGTATTCAAGAGCCAAACGCAAAATTTATGCACGCACTTAGGAATAACTTGTGCACTGAACCAACGTTTGATGTGTGTGTGTGTGCTTTGTTCTAAAGAATGAAAATGTTAACTCATTTAATTCCCACTTTCGAGGTGGAGCCCAATTGTCTCCTCTTGTTACGGTAAAGGAACCCGAGACTCAGAGAGGTTAACTGAGTATCCTAAGGTCACACATCTGGAATGTGGTGGGGCCAGGAAATAGATAGGAGCTGGCAGAACTCATCAGCCTGAGATGCACCCAGACGCCAGGGGCAGGTTCATGCAGGTGGAGCCGAAACAGCGGGAGGCCCTGGTGCCTAATGTGGGCCACCTCCCGCTCCTCAGAATGCCCCATCCATGCTCCTGCCTCACCTGCTACACCCTACCCCTCCTGTCTTCCTGAGGTCCCTCCAGACCTTTGAGCTGGAGTCCACCAGGGGGCGCTGTGGGCACACTCTCGCCGCAGCCCTTTCCTGTATAGCGCAGGTCCCTGCAACCCTCTGTGCTAGCTTCTCCTTCAGGCGTTTTTCGGGCTTTCTTCTGATGTAAGACCCGTAATGGGCGTCCCTCGAAAAGGCAACCTTTCCTTCTTTCGTCTTTGTCTGAAAATAGGCTCCCTAGACAGTTGTGGGGAGACTCCAGGTTTCTCCTTTCATTGAGCATCGCCACTTGAGAAGTTCCATTACAAACCTGCTTTAGATCCTCTGGCTTTGGCCACTTTAAAAATGCTTTGCAGGGTAGGTGGGCCCCAGATTCAAGGTCATCCTTGGTCACGTAGGAGTTTGAAGCCAGTTTGGGACACTGAGACTCTCTACCAGAGACAAAAGACCGTCATGGGTTACAGTTGCCTCTCTGTACCCGTGTCGTGTTGAATGGAGGCTGGAAAGATAGGGTGTTGGGAATGTGTGAACAGCAGATGACCCCCAGTGCCGGACACTCCAGTGAGAGTTTCTCATGAAGGAAGGAAGGTCCCTGGCTTCCCAGAAGCTCCTAGGCAGCACTAGAAAGTTCCACAACTGGGGCCTCATGCAGAAGCCCGGGTTGGAACATGGGAGCTGCACTTCTGGAAGCCCCTGCTTCGATCACTTTCTGCTTACAGCCACTCTGGGCAGTGGGTTCTATTACTATTCCCATTTTAAAGTCGGGGAACCAGAGCCCCTCCAAAGAGGTGATGCTGCACAAGGACCCACACTAGCAGGTAGCAGGACTGGGATTCAGACTCAGATCTACCCACCTGGCTTCATACTCTGCCAAGAGGAACAGGATCATTTCCCTTCCTGCTGCATCCTCGGGTTTGTGGCTGAGGCCCGTAGTGGGCTAGGGCTCTGTTTCTTCAGGTCACACATCAGGTCAGTGACTGGCAGTCCAGCTGGGGCCGCAGATTAAGAGGGCAGGTCAATGACCATCGAGAGCACAAGGAGGCAGGTGAGAGGAGGGACCGCTTCTGCGTCTTCTCATCCTCCTCTCCCTCCCAGGAGCCACCTGGCTGAAGCTGCAGCCCTGTACAACCTTGTGGATGACCAGCTTCACGTCCTGGTCACTGCATCCAACCACCTCCTCCGAAGGCTGGAACTCCGTGTCCGCCTGGGCCACCTGGAAGCTGCCATCCACCAGGTGAGGGGGCTGCTACTGGGGGATGTGGTGCTTTATAGGGGTCATTTTGTTCTGGAGTTAAAATATCAAGCTGCCAGCCCTTGGTGTTGGGGCCAAGGCAGAAAACATGCCACCCAATCAGTGCTTTGCAGATTAAATGACGACTATAAAAGCTGCACTTATTAGCGCTGACTGTGAGTGTCCCCTGGACTAGAGTGTCTGCGAATATTCTTGTCTTCCAGCGTGGTCTCTTACCAGTGACACGGGAGCTTTTGGGATTCCCCACCACACATGGGGAAACTGAGGCCAGGTAGATGTCGTCCACTGTGGTTGCACATCTGGAGTCTGAGCCTGGAGCTATTGGTGCCCCTTCACCTGGCTTCAGTACTTAAAGCCAACATAGCCCTGTCTGCCCTGGGCTGGGTCATCCCTGCTGGGTACTTAGCCTCAGGCCACTGACTGCTCAAGCCTCTGCACCTGCATGTCTAGCCTTGAATTTTGAAGACAGAGTATCTTTGTTGGTGTCCCCGGAGCAGGAATGCCTTGTTTTCTCTCCCTGGGGCTGTGACAAAAGCGATCTGAGGAAGTTTGTGCTGGCTCACAGTTCAAGAGTACACAGCCATGAGTGCAGTCCATCACAGTTGGGGGGCTCAAGGTGGAAAGTGATGGGGCACCCACAGCTCAGAGTGCAGACCATAACAGTGGGGGGTCAAGGTGGAAGTGTCCTGACTCACCCACAATCAGGAATATACAGCCCAGCATCCCAGCCAGGGAATGGCACCACCCATAGTAGGCAGGTCTCCCACTGCAAATAATAAAACCAAGATAAGCCCCAGAGACTAGTCTCCTAGGTGATCCTGCATTCTGTCAAGTTCAGAATTAGCACTAACCTTCTCAGGGTCTGTTTCAGTTAGGGTTTTTATTGCTGTGAAGAGATACCACGACCATGGCAACTCTTATAAAGAAAACATTTAATTAGAGTGGCTCGCTTACATTTTCAGAGGTTCAGTCCATTATGACAGGGAGCATGGCAGTGTGCAGGCAGACATGGTGCTGGAGTTGAGAGTGCTACATCTTTTTGTTTTGTTTTGGTTTAGTTTTGGTTTTTCAAGACAGGGTTTCTCTGTGTTGCTTTGGCGCCTGCCCTAGAACTCACTCTGTAGACCAGGCTGGCCTCGAACTCACAGAGATCCGCCTGTCCCTGCCTCCTGAGTGCTGGGATTAAAGGTGTGTGCCACCACTGCCCGGCTGAGAGTGCTACAACTTGCAGGCAACAAGAAGTCAACTGACACACTAGGTGGCATCCTGAGCTTAGGAAACCTCAAAGCTGGCCCCACAGTGACACACTTCCTCCTACAAGGCCATACCCACTCCAACAAAGCCACACCTCCTAATAGTGCCTCTCCCTGTGAGATTAGGAGGCCAATTACATTCAAACTACCACAGGGTCAGAAGCACTTTTTATCCATTATCACCCACAAACTGAAGCAGGGGTCAGGCATATTCACAGTGAGTTCTTGGTAGGTCCTTTGTCACTGGCAGGGGTCCCTCCAGCCCCAGTTACATTCCCCTAAGACAGGGAGCTCATCCCCTGAGACCAACCTTTAATGACCAGGTGACACTCAGTGGCCAGACTGACCTAAGTCTTGCCTTCCTGTGACCTCAAACCACCTTGGCTTCACTCCACGACCATACACACAGAGGGTCTCCCTGGTGTGGGCTGCTCACAGTGCCATATGCCCTCTGGATTGAGCTGAGGGAGGTATTGCCCTCTGACCTTTGCAGAATGCAACCACGTGTTCCCCCTCCCGTGATTCTCCTGCCCAGCATCTCCTGTCCAGGGTTTCCATCCATCCAGGCATGCGACGGGCTGACTGAGGTCGAGAAGGCTTTGGCCCTTCAAGAAGTTGAGGGGCTATGGAGACGGCTCAGTCGGTGAAGTGTTTATACCACACAAGTACATGGACCTGAGTTTGATCCACAAAACCTCCATAAAACACTTTGTGTAGGGGTGTACACTGTAATCTCAGCCCTGAGGAGACAGAGTCAGGAGGCTAGGCAGGCCTTGCCTTATTGGTGAGCCCAAGATCCCAGTGAGAGACGTTGTATCAAACAAACAACAACAACAAACCAAAGTGGGCGGATCCTTAAGAACAATACCTATCCAAGCTGACCTCTGGTCCCCACACACAAGTACACTCACATACACCCACCTGCACACATGCACACATATGCAAGCTTGCACATGCCCCATGCACGTGGACACACACAAGGAAGTAGACAGTCGGCCCATAATGGCTCCTTAGTCACCCATCACGACTGAACCCCCTTCCTCTGCCCAGGTCAATGACTGGATGGAGCAGGAAGGAAGGCAGTGTCTGCAGGCCCTTACCCCTGTCGATCTATGTGCAGAGACCGTCGAGAAAGTCCATGCCGAGTTTGAGGATTTCTTCCTGCAGGTTGCGGTATGTTCCAGGGCCCAAGTGAGCAAGAGGGCGTGAGGTGGGGTCAGCTAGGTCCCGGATGTAGGGGTGGGAAAGTTCAAGGGAACTTCCTAGGGCAGTGAGGTTCTGCCTCCTTCAGGAAGTCCTCCAAGACCACATACAGAGAAGTCAGAACCCTTGTGGGTTTCTTAAAATGTATGTTCCCAAGGCCCCTACCTTGGCCTGCTGGGTCCGTCAGGGATGCCGTATTTGTGATAGACAGGAGGCTTTGGCTGTCACAGCCCTCAGGGACTCCCAGACAGTAGAGGATGGAACTGGCCTGAACACAGCGTAGAGGACTATGGAGGATCAAAGTCTCTGACCCAGGCTTCAAAGTCACAGAACCTTCCAGAAGAAGTGAACTTCCAAGGCAAAGGCCTGGATTATTGGATGCTTTAACCTCTGTCTGCGGGCTGAGCTTTGTAGATGGGGGCTCAGAAGGCCATGGCGGCTCCTGACTGCGGCCGGATCCTTAGGCAGGAACTTGAATGGGTCTCTTTCTCCCGCCTCAGGCCCAGTACCGTCAGGGCCTGGAACTGTCCAAGCAGGCTGCGCAGTTGGGGGCTGCAGAGGAAGGAGCAGGTGAGACAGAGCTCCCAGACCTGGCAGCCTTCACCTCCACCCAGCAGGCCTTCCAAGCCAAGCTGACACACTTCTACATGGCAGCCGAGAGGCAGCGCACTGACCTAGAGACCCTGCTCCACCTCCACCACTTCAGAAAGAAGGTGAGAGGAACTCAGGGCCCATCGGAACAAACCCGCATCCTCCCGCTGGGGTGATGTGGGGTCCAGGAGGCGCCTCAATGTGGGAGAGGAACTGGCTGGGAGGCAACTGTGGCCAAGTAGGCAGGGTGAGGATGAGGCAGAAGTGGTTAAGCTAGCTAGGAGAGAAGCGGGCTTCGTATTTACCTGCTTCTGGGTGAGTCGGGGCCACTGGCATCATGCCCATTTTACAGAGGAGAAAACCGAGGGCCAGAAAAAGTAAGTTACTCAGGTAGGATTAGGTAGTCATTGAATAGGATTTGACTTCAAGGCTTCACCTCCTAAATTCATGTAGCCCAGCCCCCCATTTTTCTAATGGAAAAACTGAGGCCTATGGACAAGAAAGAAAGCTAGAAGAGCTGGGTCTCAGCTGGACAGGAAGTCACATGACTGTCCTGTGCCCTCAGCTGCCCCTTGAACTTGCCATGAGGGACAGAGCATGGGCGGAGCTTGATCCCCCCCCAGCAGCTGGGCGGCCCAGTATGAAGGGACAGCTGGGGACATGGGATGCTCCAGAGGGCAGTGGGAGGAACCCAGAAAACTCACAAATGCCTGGGGACATGGAGGACAGGGCTTCTCTGTCTCCTTGGGTCAGGGACAAGGCAGGCAGATGTCAATAGTGGCAGTGAAGGGACAGCCTGCCCCTTCCTCACCATGGAGAGCACAGACGGGCAGAGTCTGGGCCGCATGTGGCCTGTGTGACCTCAACAGCTATCCTCTCTTCTCTGAACCTCAGCCTCTGTTGATAATAAAAGTGGCTATGCTAGTGTAGGGTCTCCAGTGCCAGGGCTCTGTTCTAACCCTTTCGCCGTCACACCAGTCCTGTGCTGTCTGTGATTTTGCCAGATGGCTGTGTGCAATCCAAACCCAGACCTTTGGCTTGAATGTACTCCCAATCAGGTAGTAGGAGAAGCAGATTCGGGCTGCAGAGATGGCCCAGTGGTTATGAGCACTGGCTGCTCTGCCAGAGGACCCGGGTTTGATTCCTAGCACCCACATGGTGGCTCCCGACAGGTCCTAACTCTAGTTCCAGGGAATCCAACACACACTTCTGGCTTCCCCGGGCACCAGGCATACACGCGGTGCACAGACATTCATGCAGGCGAAACCCTCACGTATGGAAAATAAAATAGGAAAGCAGATTAAATTTGAGGAATTACCCCCTCCCCGCAATGCACCTAGCGTCAAGGCCATCTGGAAGCTTCTGTTCACCCAGTGATTGCTGCCCACATCCTCCCTGCTGTCTTCCTGGAATCAACCCAACTCCTAACCCTGCAGCCCTTGCCCCTGCTTTTCCCACTGCCTGAGAAGCTGTTCTTTGGCCAGAAAAAAGGAGGCCTGTTCTACACTACACCTACTGTGCCATAGTGTCACAGTGCCCCTCGGGATCCGAAATGACCCGCTGCTTGTCACCAGCTTGTATCTGATGTGCTCTCTGGGTTATGAACTTCCCGAGGTGGCATAGCAGACTTGATGTCCTAGCCTGAGATTGGGGAAAAGAAGGGAGACAGAGAAGTGGGCAGGCTGGGCCTGGGAGAAGGTGGCACTTCTCCTAAGAAGAAGAGCACCATGGAACGGGGCAGGCCTGACCATCGTCCCCTTGTCCACCTCTGAGAGTTTGATCAGGGCTGGCCAGTGCTGCCCTGACCATCGCTCTACACGAGGAGGAGTTGGAGACAGTGTCTGAGTCACTGGCCATGATTGTCAGACTTGGCTGGGAAGATAGGGACTCAGATAGGACTCTACCGAGGCGGGGCGCCCGAGCGCTGTACCTTCTGCTCTAAATAACCCTAACTCATTGGCTGCTAAGGGAGATTTACGGCGCTGTGAGTTCTAAGTGCTACTGTGAATATGAAGCCATTTGTCTAAAGACAAGCTCCCATCATCCACAGGAAGAAGCCTCCTTACAGCCAATGGCTCTGCTGTCCCCGGCCAGTGGCTTGCTCTCGACCCTAAATGAATGGAGAGAGAGATAATCCTTTGCATCAGCGGCTCTAGTACAGTGGGGAGGGGGTGTGTGCTGGGGACAGGCAGAGTCACATGATGGGCAGAGGCCCTGCTGGTGTATGGGCTGTGGGGCCTGCTGGACTGACTGCCCACTCCTGCCTGAGCCAGCTTTTCTTTGGACACAGGGAGACAGGTTGGATCCGGGGTGGGAATCCAGTTCTGCTTATCTCACTGTGTGACCTGGGATAAGTCATTCCATTGCTTTGTGCCTCAGTTTCTCCCTTTGCGAAATGGGCTACTAATCCAGCTCAGAGTAGTGACCTGGGACACTCATGGAACCAGGCAAACAAAGAACACTCGGGAATGCCTTAGTAACACTCCTCTCTGTGTCTCAGCTCCCCAACCCATCGCCCCACCCCAGT
>LOJH01040832.1:0-14220 GCA_001685095.1 Ellobius talpinus
CTGCTCTTCCAGAGGTCCTGAGTTCAATTCCCAGCAAGCATATGGTGGCTCACATGTGCACTGTTTCTAGCACTCTCTCTTAAATAAGTCTTGCATGTCCAGTCACTTCAGCTGGAGTGGCTGTCTCTTTCTTTGTGACTCCAAAGTTATTTTTAACACATGGGAATGTGGAACCTCTTCAACAAACTGATTTCCCTTCCTTTGACTCTCTCCCCATATAAAGTAGGTTTAATAGCTCAGACATGTGTTCTACTGTTAATTTTCAAGGAACCTCCATACTATTTTTCCATAATATCTGCGCTAATTCACATGACCACCAATAGTGTGCAAGGTTTTACTTTCTCCACACCTTCAGCATGTGTTATTGCTCATCTTTCTGTTATTAGCCATTCCTACTGGGGTTACGTGGTGCCTCATGGTTCTTGCGCTTCCTTAATGGCCTGTGATGTTGGTCATTTTTTTCATGTGCCCATTGTCCTTTGCAATGTTTTCTTTTGAGAAATATCTGCTTAAGTCTTTTGCTCACTTTTTAATCCAGTAACTTTTGTCTGATTGTTTTGGCACTAAGTTTTTTGGAGTTCCTTAAACTATTCTTTTTGAAAACATTTATTCTTAACACTGGCTCTAATGTACTAGAAACCAGAAATATTTAATATTTAATCTTTTAAAAAGTCACAATTACTATTATAATAACAAGTACTCTCTTGTATGTTACAAATTAGTAACTTTCATTCCCAAGACATACCTGCATATAAGTTATATTTAGACAGCATAGTCTGGCATTTCATAGAACTTTCCCTTATCTTTAGTTATTTCCATGTTTTGACAATTAGAGAAAAAACAGATGGTGAACGGTGGAACACATTTTAAACTATTGCAGAAATATTTGGCAGCAGCTACAGGAGTGTTAGTGGAAGAATGACCCTGTGGAAATGGCATTTCTATTTTACATGTACTTTCTTGAAGGAAATAATTAAAAATGAAATAAAGAATAAATTGTTGGATATGTGCTACATAGACATATGCTGGTATGGGTAGAGCTTTTTGGTCACCACTGTATGTCATCATGACTCTGGGTCTCAAAACTCTGCATCAGACATTGAAAATATTTTGAGTTCATTCTGCCTTTTACAATCTGTAACTTTTTGTAACTGGAGGTTTCTCTCCCTCCTGTCAATTTCTGAATAACCACTCTGAGGCCTAATATTAATTACAAACTGTTTGGTCTAGTAGCTCAGGCTTATTATCAACTAGCTCTTAGAATTTAAATTAATCCATTTCTATTAGTCTTTATTTTACAAGGCTTGTGGCTTGTTACCTCACATCTTGCTTCCCTGGAAGCTGCTGGCATCTCCCTGACTCTGCCTTCTTCCTCCCTGTACCTGTTTGGATTTCTTGCTTAGCTATATTCTGCTCTGCCATAGAACAAAACAGCTTCTTTATTAACCATTGATAACAAAATATATTCAGGGCATACAGAAGGGTGTCCCACATCAACTTTCTAAACTAATCCTGATGGCTTTATTCTTTCCCTCTTTTTATGTCAATTATACTTTTTAAAGTATTCCACATGAAAAACACTTCCATATTTCAAAAAATGGACCCATTTATGACACAATATTAGTCAAAATTTTTTCTGAAATTTTTTCATAATTTGAGTAATCCTTCAAGCTTCTAGATATGCATTGTCATTTTATACTATATTTTCATTTTCATCCTGTTTCTATCTCTTTTATTAAAATAGTTTTAAACTATTCTGAAGGCTATTTTGGTAAGATGATTATAATAATATTAAGGTAGTTGTTATAATATTTCAAAGTAATTGGAAAAATGGTGAGCTAACTTAGCTCAAAATTATACCATATTTGTTTTTATAGTTTATGACAAAATAGTGCAGTTGTAGTTTTTCTTTGGCAAATCTTCCAAATTGAATTTTATTAAAACAAACTTTTAGGAAATGAAAATAGTGAAAAAAAGTTCATATATATTTATAGCAAGAGAACATCGACTTTGCTTTTGTGGCAACTCAGGGTCAATGGTTATTTGTTCAGAAATAATTCAGAACTAATTAAAGGGCTTGAGTGTAACTGAAGTATCCTAAATTATCATTTTATTCCAACAGTTCAATGTTAAAAGTCCAATTTTAAAAGTACTTATTTTTTTTATTTCCCTTGGTTTAGCGATCTTGTTTGTTTAATCAAAAATAAAATAATTCAAATAGCATTAAGTGGTACTCCATTATAAACTTCGAGATCGGAAAGTCAGAGTAGTTACTTTGTGTCATCCTGTGTGCTGGACACGAATGTAAAAGAAGAAAGAAATCATATTTCACTACTGTTGCGAACCTAAGCCATCCCTTCCAGGGAACATTCTTACTGAATTACAGGAATAACAAACTCCAGGCATGGAAGATGCAATGCCCCTGGACCCCAGGGTAGCATCAGGCCCCATTCGCATAATGCTTTTGTATGCACTTCTTAAAACACACAGTTTCTACCACAAGTCTTATGAGGTTCTACTAAGCCACTCCACCAACCAAGGAAGGCTAAAGCATCAAGGGGTCAACTTACTTGCCAAGATTACTGGTTGGTAAACGAAGCAGCTGGGATTCAAATTCAGACAAAACTTCATAACCTTTGCTTGTAACCAAGAAGCAAAATTTAACCAAGGTTTTTGTCATCTGTGGCAGGACTTGCTAACCATTAGCCCAGATTTTACTTGACTAATTTGCTGGAACTAGTTACATTTGCTGGAAATTTTAAAAGAATAAATAATAGAACTTACAACATTTTTTTTTGCAACCTTCCCTTCTATAGTTGAATGGCAACATTGTACTTTACCGTTTTCTCAACATTCTTCTTCACTGGGGAATATGTATCTCTAACTCTCTCAGGGTAGCTAAAGCTGCCAGTTCAGTGGCAAATTCTATCTCCCACCACACCCACAAATGAGGTGCCTAATTGTCCTGACACCTTTGCAGACATTTTTTTTTCCTTGTCCAGGTGTGTACGTCTCTACTTCCTTTGAGACAATGAGTTCTTTGAGAGCCTGCTCCTCTTGTAACAACTGTCTTATCTTCCTTCATTTCTTTATCTCTGGTATTCTTTCTTTAAGAGAAGGTAAGTAGCGAGGTCAAATTAGTTTCATATTTTAATCAGAGACACGCAAGGTATCATGAGGTGTATCCTTCAATCCGTGTGTTATAAAGACTGTGTGTCCAAAAGCCTACCCAGTCTAGGGGTGTGAACTCTGTGCAAGCATGTGCAAAATGGCAGTGGTGGTATCAGTGGGTTCCTTTGCTGGTTACATGCATTTGAGATGAGAAGGCCTCCAAAATAATCTTGTAAAGTAAATAACTAGGAAATAGTTATGAAATCGGAGTTATAATAGTTATAATGATTACAGTATGAAAGTCAGAAGAATACCCTTTAAAACAAATAATGAATATGATCAGGTTGGAAAAGGAAGAGAGAAGGTGTGTAGGGGAGAGAGAGAAGTAGAGATTGAAATGGAGAAGAGATTGTGTGGTATAAATATTAATTCCTGAGTTTTCTGGAATGCTGGCATCTAGCAATATTTGCATATAATATTGGTGGTGTCCTGTGCACCTGAAATAATTCCTAGTGATCGAAGCAGCCATGACTGACATGGTAAACTGCTGTAGATCCAGAATGAACTATTTTCCTTGTCTCAAGGTTTGAGTTCCCTGATAATGGGGTGACAATGCTCCAGCTAGATGCCACAAGTCAAAAGCCCGTTGCCAACAGGGGATTACCTCTTTTGGAGTGTTTGATCAGTGAATTGCCATAGACCCTTAAATATTTCAGCTACTGCCATGCTACTGGCTACCCTTCAGAACTTAATAGAAAGACCCCATTGCTGAAGACACTACACATTTGAGTCATAGGACAGGAAATCAGGCTTAATTAAAAAGGCCTGAAGATCTAATCAAAGAGCACTTTCCTGTTTGTAGATGTGTGCAGGACTTGGTATTACTCTTTGTTCTACCTGAGAGTCTTGCCTTTGAATATTTGATTATGGACACAACCTCCATTTATTTCTCAAAAAGTCACTTCTCTCTCTGAATTCTTGTGGTGCTTTATGCATAAGACTGATATGTTGGAAGAGTGATTCTGATACATTTGATGATTCACCCTCTTCGTGATAATTCAAAGGAAAGCCACCAATTAGGTTATAAACCCATTGTAATAAGCCCATTGACATCTATGCTTCTTTCTAGTGTTCTGCACCTGGAACCTATTGCTGGAGAAGCAATCTGAATGGTGTTCACTAATTAGGTTTTAGTTCATACCCTTGGACTTGCAGTTTGGTGTTTTCCGTTTTCATAAACTATTTCTAAAAAGCAAAAGTTGAAATTCTTCAATTTAGATAATTTTCAGTTTCAAGCACAAACTATGTTATAATTTAAATGACACAGTGGCTATTGATCCCATGTGAGTTGCATTACTTTAATCATATAAACAGACATCAGAAACAAGGTTTTAAATTTTGGCTGGCTCAACCTACTGTAGAAACTCAAAGGCAGCTTGGCCATTGGGTCTAAACCAGCATCACTGCATCAATAAAAGGCCTGCAGCAAAACTTTCAAATGTCGCCAGAGGGCAGTCAGCCAAATGTGTGCACCATCCAGTCCTCCAAGTCTGGATTGGGAAAGGGGAAGCAGGCTCAGGCTGACCACAGTCCTACGGCCACTTCGGCTGCCCTCACCCTGCTGTGGAATTTCTGCCTCTGCCCCTGGCAGATTGCCTCTTCCAACTGTGTCTTTCCATGCCCTATGGCACAGAGCATTTCCTTGGACATGATACCAGAACCAGAGGTGACAGGCTGCCTGTCACCAAGAGCCAAAAGACAGGATTCCATGCTTGAGGGATGCCAGGAAAACTGAACCTGGGGCCAGTTTGGGAAGTAAACCACCTCACAGATTCTTGCTCAACTTGGGAACAAACATTCTGTCCTGTGAAGGCGTGAGTACACACCCCTTTCGTCCCGAGGTAACCATACTCACAGTCCTCTGAGAGTCTCATCAGGCTGCTCACAGCCCGCCTTTACATGGGTTCATTAAACACAGCAGAAGTTCTCATTCATGCAATCCCTTGCCAAGAATCATGACTGACCAGCATAAAGTATGCTTCCACCTCCACCAAACAATCAGAAAACAGCCGGAGAGCTGTTCCCCATGTTTTAGAACCACAGCTCGGAGCCAGAGACGCTTGATGAGAGATCCAAACATAAATTCCAAATGTTAATTAATACAATATGTGATTAAGTTAATTAAAAAAATAAATAGTAAAGACCAAAACAAATTAAAAGCCTGGTTCAAATATAAATTTTGAAAAAATGCATTCCCCAATTAATCATTAAAACAGTAAAGTATGTGTAGCCATTTAGCATTCTTTCCAAACAATAAAATTCATACTGTGATTTTATGAGGATCTGTACTTTTTCTTTTCTCCATTCAAATGGTAACTTTTTCCTCTCTAATCTCAAGAGCCAAAGTGTCTTTGATGTAGGATTTTTTTCACTCAGACCCACTGTTATTTTAACAACTGTTTTTAAAAGCGGATACTCTTATAAAAGGATTGCTCATGATAAAATATCTCCATCACCCCATTCAGTCTGGTCATAGGTATTCATTCTTACCTTATGTTGGCTCTAATGCTAGACTCTATATACAACTAAAATAAGCCCTCTTGGAGCTCGTAACAAATGGGTAAAGCAGATATGAAAGTATCTCTCCTATAGGTCACAATGATATAACAATTAAAGTGAATCAAAAACATGTTGCAAAAGTAAAGCGGAAGAAGGTATGCATTGGGGTGAAAGGCACTGGGCCTCTTTTATCCAGGACTTTACTGAAGCACCTTAGAAGGTGAGGAACCTCACGGTAGGAAGACACACAATCTGGAGCTTCGTGACTTACAAGTATGAGGAGAGGGCAGACCTCAGTGCTGGGGCCAAAATTCTGAGACAGCTCACAGCAATCCCTCTGAGAACTCCCACAGCCCAGAAAATAAGAGCAAGAATTAACTACCGGAATTGCATGAAGTTAAAATGTTTCCACCCAGCAAAGGATAAAACTGAGCAGTGAGACAGCTTACAGAATGGGAAAAAAATCCTCATTAACTGATGAAGGATTAATATCAAAACATACAAAAAATAAAAAAAAACTAAACATTCCGGACTCCAAAAACCCCAAAAGTAGGCAAATTAAAAGAAATAGAAATGGTCAACGGACATTTAAAATCCTCAACCATCAGGAACACACAAACGGAAACTTCATGAGATTCCCATCTCAGACAGGTCACAATGGGCATCAACAAGAAAACAAATGACAAAACCATCTAACATTCTAGGGATGGTCACACCACCAGTGGGCATCCAAACTAACACATCCATGTATTAGTTACTTACTATAAACTCTTTCGCGCCTGCAAAGCCCCAGACCCAGGAACTGCTGATAAATTAACGCAGACTGATATTTGCCTTTTTTCCAAGTCTGGGAAGTCCAGGAAGAAGAGTTAAGGACTTTTCGTTTTCTTTCTAAAGCAAGAAGGAGCTCCTGAAGAGCCTTATAGAAAAGCATGTGAGCGGTGGGCTGTGCTCTGGGACCATTGCTCTTTTACAGTGCATGAAACAGGTTCGTGCAACCAAAAGTTGGAAAAAGATTTGATGTGTTGCATTTACCCTGTCCCTGTGTTGTGTTCTTTGTGACAGAGCAAGAGCCATCAGCAATACGCCACACTGGCTAACCTGGCGTGATCGTAAGTCACTAAAACACTCTCATACTCACATAGTATTTTCTTTGAAGAAGATGAAATGTATTTAAACAGTGTATTGTGTGGGCAAATTTAAGATGCTGTTTTCTATAATAAAGAATACTGGAGTAAATGACATGCACATATCTCAAGTCACACATATCTAGAAAATAGAAACCCAAGATGAAAAGCTGTCTGTGCTCCTGATTTCAGTGCATATGGTAATTTCCCTTTTTTTATTTTTGTCTTTCTGTGTGTAATGTGAATGTGTGTAAACACACATGAAGGAGGGAGGGAGGGAAGGAGGAACAGAGGGAAGGAGAAAGGGAAGGCAGGAGGGAGGCATTAGTGGAGGTTAGAGGGCAATCTGAGGTATCTGTGCTCCTATTCGCCCTCATCTGAGATGGGCTCTCTTGTTTGTTGCTGGTCTAATGCCCCCAGGAATCCTTCATTGTAGTGCTGGGATTACAGAAGTACAATCCTGGCTCTTTGTGGATTCTGGAGAGCCTCTCTCAGGCCTTCACACTGGAATACCTTCACACTTCCTTGGCATCTCAAGTGCTTGGCTTGTTTAGCCATCTCTTCAGCCCATGATTCCTCCTTTCTAAAGACATCTCATTTTCTAGTCTGTACAAAGTGAACATTTACGTTCTTATTACTATGATGTGATGATGATTATCTATTTAAATAGTTTATAAGATTCTGAAACATTAAAATATTATAGGGATCTGGAGAGATCCTTCAGCATTGAAGAGTGCTTACTGAAGATGGGAACTATGGAGACCCATAGTCAGACATCATGCAGAGAGTGAGAGACCGTGGAGCACACAACTCAGAATGGGATGTCTCCATCAATCCTCTCCCTCAGTGCTCAGGGAGCCCTGCAGAAGAGGAGATGAAAAGGGTGGTCTTGAGTGTATACATTATGGCTTCCAGCTTAGTGTGTCTATGGGACTTCTAAGTATAAGAATGAGGGAATCTCTGCATCTCTATCAGTTTCTAATGCCTTTTCTCGGGCTCTTTTCCTTCCGTTTGTTGCTTTTGTCCTATTCCAATGTATTAGTTTTTGGTTTCTCTGATTCTGTTATTATCCTTTATAAGCCTGCTGTCTTCTAATGAGAGACAGAAATGGAGTAGATACAGATGAGAAGGAAGGTAGAGAGGGGTTGGGAGAAGTAGAGGGAGGGAAAACTGTAACCAGGATATATTATGAGAGGGAAAAAAGCTATTTTAATAAAAGGGGATGAAAGCTTGCTGCTCTTGCAATGGGACTATGGGTCTTATCTCAACACCCACATTGGGCACCTTTACACTTCCTATAATTGAAATTCCAGGGGATCTGATGCTTTTTTTTGTAGACTCCAAGTGCACCAGTACATGTACATTCATGCAGACACACCATGTACTACACACATGCACACACACAAATTTGAAAGATTTTAATTTAAAATTTTAAAATTCACATAAGCCACAAAGCACATCAATTATTTCAAATATGTATTTTGTCAAGAGGGATATCATGTATTTCAATATAAATAAAAATATGACCAGAGCCTCAAGTAGTCAAATGTAGCCCTAGTCCACTATAAAACACATTTTGCTTTTTCTCATCTGGAATTTTAAATGTTTATTACTACAGGCTTAATCATGTCATCATTGTCAATTAGATGTGTTCAACATGGGTATGCAGAAAAATAAACTGTATTCTGGAGTTCGGGGCAGAAAGAATTATAGATACCTTCCCTGCCCACAAAACAATTGTCACACATTAGAAGTTTCCACAGAGGGAGGTAGAAAGAGACAAGATCTCCTGAGTAAATTGGGAACATGGGGGCCTTGGGAGAGGGTTGATGGGGAGGGGAGAGGCAGGGAGGGGAGCAGAGAAAAATGTAGAGCTCAAAAAATCGATCAGTCAATAAATGAATAAATAAACAATACTTTTACCATAAAAAAGAAGCTTCCACAGCATACAATTGACAAACAAAACTTCTAGGTAATAAAAGGCTAAACAAATGTCTATAAAAACATACTCTGTAATGAAAAACCCTTTAGTTACACAGTAATATCTTTTATTAATAGGTATATTTAAAAGTTTTTCACCAGATATTTTTCTGTGATACAAGCAAATTTAAATTAATCTCAAAAATATTTTCTGTTAGGATAATTTGTATGACTTCTTTTGGGAAATTAATTTCTGTTGGCACAAAAATGGGTCTCCACAAAAACAGGCAAGCATTTTGGGCTTCATAATTTCCTACTAGTCCATAAAGACTATGATTGTTGAGATAGTATTTAAGATATTCTACAACATATAATTTTGTATGTATAATAATTTTTACAGCATTGTTCTTCTCCACAATTTGAAGTGAATATTCTCTTAATTACAGATGTCTTAGTTACAGATATCAGATTGGTTTTTGGGAACAAGGGATAACTAATTCTGTAAAAAGTAGGAAATATACTTTTTACTTACTGTTATAATTATGATCCTATAACCTATGACTACTGAAAAATGAAATCTGCAGCTTCATAACTAAATATTGCCCTTTAAATTGAAGATTATGAGGGAACATAGTATGTCTTTGTATCTGTGTACACTAAGGAAAGTTTATAATGGAATATTCTTTTGGGGAGGTAGGCTGTTTGATAGTTTGAGATTTTATTCCTCTTTTACCTGGAAGAAAGGAAATCACAGCTGCTCAGAAAATAACCAGTGCCAAGAAGCAATGCAGTGAGAGAAGACGAACATACACCAGGGTCCAGGAAAGGTGAGTGCCAATTTCAGCTGTGACAGCCAAGTGACCTGGGCCAACCTCCTAGCCAAATGCTGTCCTATTCCTGTAGCTGAGATGCTTGACCAGACAGTCTCCAAGACTCCTTCAAGGACCAACATCATCTAACACCTTTTATTTCCAGCATCCCAATGGAACAGTTTGGTGCATCAAAGACTTGCATTTAACCTGAGTGAAATAGAAATGACTTCAATTTACGATTAACACATACTAGCCAATCCATCTAAAATGAGTCCCTTGTTCTCTGTGACCAGAAGTGTCCTTAGGGCAAAGCAGTTACTATTGAAGGCTGACGGGAGAGGCGTACAAAAAGGGAGGGAAGCATGCATTGCTTCCTTCTCCAAATGTGACTGTGTGCTGAGTGCCATTTGACAGACCTGGGAAGAAAGAACCTCAACTGAGAGATTGCTTTCATCAGGTTGGGCTATGGACATGTTTGAGAGACTTTTTCTTGATGGATGCAAAATGTACACACCCTACTGTGGGAGGGACACACCCTACTGTGGGAGGGCCACTCCCGGGAAGAATGACCCAGGTTGCAATAGAGAGCTTGCCAAAGGAGAGGAGAACAAGCCATTAAAAAACATTCTCCCACTGTTTCTACTTCAAGTTCCTGCCCTGCTGGAGTGTTCACCGGTTGTCTTCCACCTTGGACTGTTAACTTGGATGTGTAAGACAAATAAGCCATTTTCGGCCCACAATGCTTTGGGCCACGGTGTTTACCAAAGCAGGAGAAGAAAGTTATAATGTCTCTACTCTGAGAACTACGAGTTACAAAGTCTTGTGGTAACATTCATTCAAGATCTAATTATCCTTGATTATTTGGAACCCCATATACTAATAACATGAATATTCTAATTCATTACAGTAACCATATGCCATGCATTTTACCAAAGCAGCCTCAACTCCAAAGCACTTGCCCCAAACTTAAACTAAGTTTCAGACTTTATCCTTTTTCAAGGTTTAAGAAACAGTATTTCCTGTATGTTTCATTGTACAAAAGGACCAAAAGAGAGTGATAACTTAGTTAATGCCTTAGTTGATTCCTGAAAATCCACACAAGATACAGAATAGGTCATACAAGTTTATCACACATAGCCAGCCAAGGACACAAAAATATATGGAAGAACCAAGGTATTTATTTCTTTAATTGTATTTTATTTTGCTATAAACATCGTAAGATGACTAGTGCACAATGCATAAGCATGTCTTTAAACTTTGTTTCATTACATTGCTCTAGATAAGTCCTAAAAACTATAGGGTCTCAGAAACAAATGTACATACATACTGTCTAATGATTGCCTTCATGAGGACCATACCTCTTCACCAGGCTGCCCATTGTCATCAACTCAAAATGTCTAGCAAGTCAGGATAATAACTGCAAGGTATCCTAGGAGGACAGCAGCCAGACAAGTCTTAGAGCTTAAAACCATGCTATGAAAATAGGTGAACCTAGGATTAGGAGATGAATGCAGAAAGAGCCAAAAGAAGATGTGTTCAATGAGGCTGAGAGGAACAAAGAATCCATTGCTGTGCACTCTACCCCACAACAGACAAAAGTAACATGGGACTTCAAAGGGTCAGACTTCAGTGGTAGAGGTCAGAGGAGATAGTTCTGTCAATGGCGTTTGGCAAAGATCAAAAGAGAAAGGTGGTGAGCAGATGGTCTCTATTCAGAATTTGTAAAAGGGAAATTACATTACAGGAGTAGAAATTCGGGTTACATAAGAGGAAAAACATGAGACATGGTTTCTTAAAAGCATTGCTTCTCCAAAGCCTTTGAAAACACAGCAGACAGCTTTGTGTCTGTGGCAGCTAGAATACAAGTTTGAAAGAACAAGGATTCGGGTCAGACATTTATGAGAGATCATATATTGGTATATTGCATATATAAATTGTACACAAATACACGTTATTTTATTATAGTGAGTTTTGTAACTATTTTAAAAAATCCATTGAGTTCCCAAAATCTGACACTTCACCCTAACTTTTCTCTATAAAGGTAGAATAAAACATGTTTTATATAATTCACATCAATATAATCACACAATATTCCTTCAGCATGTTAAGAATGCTTATTAATTCAAATAGGTATGTATTACTAAGAATTAGGGATGAAAACATTAGGATGTCACCAAGTTATAAATGTTTAACTGAAATTATATTTCAAGGAAAATGTCTCTAATCGCTACATAAATGCATTGAAATGGCATCTTAGGTAAAGAACATTCTCAAAACCCACAAAGAGAATAAGAGAAAAGCAAATACAAAGTAAGTCTGGAAAGACTGTTAGAAAAGTAATGAGATTTGCAGATTGACTGAAAACATCAAGAAATCCTCCAAAGCATATTTGACATTTGGTCAGTCAGTCAGGAGAGACTTGGCCATTGATCAAGAGAAATATGAATCATAAAAGCTTCTCTCCTCCATCACAGAGTGCAGACGAATCAGATGTCAGCTAACTAGTTCTTGGTCTCAATTCCAAGAGTCAGTAATGTAAAGTTGGCTTTATGATCCAGATTAGATTTCCTTTTTGTTCCCAAGCTTGGAAAGCATGCAGCTCCCACTCACACAGGATTTGGGGAAGACTATAATGATCATCCCATTCACCGGCTCTGGTCTTTACTTTGGCCGGTGGCTGGGGTGAGGTTGTCATGTCTATCATTCACTGCACAAGTCTGAGCTTCCAGCCAAGTGCTGGGAAGCACATTTTGCTGTGGCAACAGACTAAACAGACAAAAAGGCAGAGTGAGAAGAGGTGAGCATGTCCAAACCCAGGGAGGGATGGAAGCAAGACATTTTCAAAGCACACCATGGCACACAAGCACTGACATCATGTGCATCCTGGCTGATGGCCAGCTTAGTAAAAGCATAAATAATTATTTTCTATTAGCATTTTGCCATCATTGCCTTTTATGAATCTGTAAGTGATTTAATATGAATTTCTCATGAACTACATGTCCAAAGACTAACTTCAACATAAAAATTCTCATGCAGTTTCTTGTATAGTTTTCAAGTGTTAATACCTTAAATAAGAATGTGGGACTAATTCACCCTTTAAGGCATTTTCCTACAGGCTCCTAGGTGAAAAAGAGAGTTTCCATAGCATCAAATGTAAGTTGCAGAGGAGAAAAAGAGGCATTGCCTGTCAGATTCTCCCCCTCTGTGTTTGATCGTCATACACATGCATATGTACTTTTACATACACAAACACACATGCAGACACACCATTTCGTTACCTGGGGGAAATCTTTCCTTTAAAAAAAATTCTATATGCAAAATAATGCAAGTGTGGCCAATCTGGTCCACTATGTTGTGGAGCTGGGTGAATTTTAAAACTATCGAGAGCAGACTGCCTGCGGTTCATGAATTTGTTCTCTGTTTTAGATCGGTAACTGGCTCTAAGTTGGTCTAATTTGGTGCTGCTTTTTACAAAAGATTTGAACAATTGTACTATGATAGAATGAAATTCTTAGACAATATCATGTATGCGCATGCCAACTTTTGACAAGTCGGTATACCCTAACTGCAATACACACAAAAACTGAAAAAGACTCTTTCCTCAATTATGACTACAGTAAGGAACAATAAAGTGCTATACCTACTTTTAATCAAGTAATGAAGATTAAACACAAGCCCTAAAGCATTCACCTGAAGGCTGGAGAGATGGTGCAAGAGTTAAGAACACTTGCTACTCCTTCAGAGGATGAGAGTACAGATGCTAACACCCACATGAGGAAGCTAATAACCCCCCGAAATTCTAGCTCCAGTTCCTGAGTGTCCAATGCCCTCTTCTGATTGCTACAGAAACCGCACACATGTGGCATATACACACAAATAAAAGTTTAAAGTATAAATATTTAAAGCACTCATGTTTCTAAGCATGATGGATAGATGTGATCAGCTTAAATAAACTTGGTGGTTGCATTCCAGAAAAATAGCAGGTTCAGAAACCATTCTGAATACAAGCTTTGTTTGTTTATGTAAAATGAAGAAAATTACTGGCTCAATGAATTGCAAGTGGACTTTTTTCTTTTCATGAATAACTGACAAGACTTTTAAATGATATAGAATATGGCCTAATTCTTGACATTCCAAGAAAGGTGGCTCCCCCAGGTTCAGATAATAAATGTCAAGTCCAATTATTATATATATATATAAATGTTTTCATAACAACCTAGAATTCTCATGCACAACAGTGCCACATGCTTCACCTCAGACTTGAAAGCACAGGTGTAGACGCATGCCTACCTTTGAGCTCTCACTGGGTCTGTAGGGAGAGGTTCCGCGATGTCTTGCAGGATTATAAGAAGACCTTTGTGTGTCACTGCAAACACTTTCAAACTTTAAAAATTGGAATCATGCAAACTGTGTTCTATGACTATAAGGAAAAGAGGTTAACAGTTAAAAATAGAAAGATAAGCATAAAATTCAGTATGGCAAACATTAATTCCTTCTCTATAAACCACTGATAAACAGCTTTAAAAAGTATGTATAAATAACAAAAGGAAATACAAATGAACAAAAATGATTTTTAAAAACTTGTACAAGAACTCCTATAAGAACATTTAAAAATCTTACTGATTTTCCAGAAAAACACACCCTTCACAATAGCCACAAATAGCATAAAATATCTCAGAGTAACTCTAACC
>LOJH01040833.1:0-11312 GCA_001685095.1 Ellobius talpinus
GCGTCTGACGTAGACATGTCTTTCCCCTCATGCGCATGTGCTGGGAAACCTTTACACGCTAAAGGCGCCATTCCTTGCTCTCTCTCTCTCACCCTGTTCACCATTTCCCGTGGGCCCGTTGCACATATCTTTAATAAACCTATACACGTGGGTTCGTTTGTGTCTCACGGATTATTGGATTATTACTATGTTATAGTTAAATATTTTTAAGTCTGTCAAACGAGAAACAATACTCCCACATACAGCTATTACACAAATGGTTTGTATAATCACATTGCAAAGCAATCTAGCATTATCTAAGTTAAAGTTGAAAATAAACATCTGTCTCAAAATTCCATTTTTTTGTTATTTCAAATGCCATTTTACTGCTGGGACAGAGGTGGTTCTGGGAGGGGGCTGAGCTGGGCTTGGTGGCTCATACCTGTAATCCTAGCTACTAACTAGGCTGAGAAAGTAGAATCGTAAGCCCAAGGCCACCCAGACGGCTTATAGAAATCCTGTCTCAAAATAAAAAGACAGGCAGATAGCTGGGGATGAGGTTCAGTGGTAGTGGTAGTGGTAGCATGCTTGCTTGGCTTGCACAAGACCCTAAGTTTACTCTCTGTCTCTCCCTTCCTTTCTCCCTTGCTTCCTCCTTCCCTCACTCCTGGTCTACTAATCAAAAACGCCATTGGCTGGTCATTGCATCACTTGACGCTTGTTAGAGATACCCATTCTGATCTAGTGAGTAGGTTCCAAAACACCGGCACAAAGATAAGAACACAATCAGATATGGGAACAGTATCTATTGAGATATGATGATAAAGTTAAGAAGTAACCTAGTTGTTTCCTGGAAATAAGAAAGAATTAAGGGAGACCTAAGAGAAGGTTACATAGTTATCAGTCAGGCGGGACTCATTCACTTCATAGGAACGACTGTTGTCTCTCATTGTATAAGCAGGAGCATGTGGGATTAAGTCTATTCAGTGTGCCTATAAAAAGTTTAATGCAAAAAGTTTTTAAAAATTAAGTTCTTTTGATTATTGCAGAGGTTTTTTGGTGTGTGTGTGTGTGTGAGTATGTTGAGACAGGTTTTCTTTGTATAACAGCCCTGGCTGTCCTGGAACTCACTCTGTAGAACAGGCTGGCCTCATACTTAAAAAGATCCGCCTACCTCTGCCTCCCAAGCGCTAGGATTAAAGGCGTGCACCAGCACATCCTGCTCTTGCAGAATTTCTGATAAAGGCAATGTTTTATACTTACTGCCCACGGTAGCTGTACGTGTTACACTGACTGGTAAAATGGTGTGTCCGTGTGCCGTTAAGCAGGTTGTGAAAAGCCTGTGATTGTTGTTTCACAACCACCGATTTTCCAATGCTAAGGAAATATTGCCTCTGCTCCCCCCCGCCCATTTTAATCCCTCTAATCCCTTAGACATTGGTACGGATTTTTAAGGAACGAGAACAGTTGGATGTCACTGACATTTATACAGTAAATGTGTACATTTCTGTATACACCACTTATGGAAGAAAGCTCTGCTTCCCTCTCATTGTCTCTCACTGTTTGGTTTTTGAAGAATGGATCTCACCATGTAGTTTAGACTGACTGGCCTTTGATTCACAATACCATATCTCTTCCTTGCCGCCCCAGGTGCACCCTCCTGGTGCTGGGTTTCTGATGTTCCCTTTACGGTTCCACTTTTGCTCAATTTGACATTTCTTCAAAGGTTATAGGTTTGCGACTCATTTCTCATGCTAGGCTGCTGCCTCTGACCACCACATTCTCTAAGACTGAAAGACGACGTGACAGCGTGTTTGTTTTAGATGTGAGAAGCCAATTTGACAACCTCAAGGACACCTCACAGGAGGAAGAGATGCTAGTCATGGAGAAATGTTCCAGTATGGACTTAGGAAAAGGTCATCCTTCCGAACCTTGCTACAAAATATAGAAATGTCCTATTTTTCTGCCTTCAGTGTGGTTACAGCGCAACACCAAGAAGGACATTTTGCTACTGACTCCTCAAGTCTTCAATGAGTGCCCTTTCTTGTGTGCCTTTTATTTTTTTAAAGAAATTATTTATGTATGTGTGTGTGTACACCTAGGTGTGTCTAGGTCGAGCACCTGCACCAGGTGCTTAGAGATGGCCAGAAGAAGGGCATCGGATCCCCTGACTGTTGTTAGCCACCTGATGTGGGTGCTAGAGACTGAACTCTCCAAGAGCCATCTCTGCAGTCCCTAAACGTGATTTCTCTCCATTATCTGAACTAAAAAGGTGATTGTTGGTGCGTGTGTACTTGCACAGCAGCACCTGGCCGTTTGAGTTCCCCTCCTCCCCCACTTCTACCTCTCCCGCTAATACTCTTCTGCAGAGCCTTGGGGCTGCCACCGGTCCCGCCCCGCGCCCTGGTTGGCTGCTGGGTGGGAGGCTCGTTTCTTCGCTCCTATTGGCCGCTCAGGGGGGTGCGTCTCGCGTCTCGGGATTGGTCTCTTGGAGGAGGCGTCTCTCCCAGCTGGGCGGCCGGTGGCTATTTCCGGAGTAAGATGGCTGCAACGCGTGTGCTGGGGACCTGGAGCCGAAACGCTGTCAGACTGGTAAGCAGGATTCAGTGGGTGTGAGGTTAAAAAGAAGTGATTTAGCAGTGATTTGTCACCTGAAGTGGTGCGTTGCTTTCTTCTTCGAGTGCCACGCTTCCTGTAAGTGATGGAAAGATGCATGCAAACAGAAGGGTAGCGAAGGTGGCGCGCCAGCCAGGCTGGAAACAAACTTTCTGCTCTTACCTGGGCGCGCTCCTGTGGCGATTATCGTTCCTCCAGCGGTACCCACATCCCTGCCTTTCACCTGCTTACTTTGCTTGAGCATCTTGATGCCAGGCATTGTCACAGGCGCTGCAGACAAAGAGCTACAATCTTTCGGGATTTATTGTGTACCCACCCCTTGTCAGATGCAGGCACTGTTAACCTGACCTCAGGCAGTTTTCAGTGGGGAAGAAGAGAAGAGAAAAGGGAAACTTTGCCCTCTAGCTTGAGATTCACTTGGAGTTCTACTTTTCTCCCAGGTCCACACTACATGCTGTTCCAACTTTTTATCAGTTTACCATCTCCGTTTGCCTTCAGTTCCCCCTCACGCACAAGCTTTTAGCAGTAACGGTGGATGTATCCCATTAAGTATCCCCTTTCTTCCTAATTGTATAACGTATTGGATACCGACCTTTCCCATTTCCCTAGATGTTCCTGCAGTGATGGCCTCCTGATACCACAAAACCTTTTCCCAGCCTGATGTCTGTGTGTACTGGGCACTGGGGATATAAATATAACACAGACACCATCCCTTTCCTCCTGAGATTGTAATCTAGTGGAGGAGAAGAGGAGAGAGGGAGGCCGGGAAAGACAGAAAGCCATGGCTTTAGAATACATCGGGGAAGTACTATTATGGAACAAGGGCCCAGGGCTGCTGTGGCATGGGAGTGACCTCTGTGGGGGAGTAGGGCTCAGAGAGGAACTCCTGGAGGGCACTGAGGACAGTGTGAAGGGGGAGAAGGAGGTAGCCAGCGGACGAGGCCCCTTGTCACAGCACCTTACTAGGCATTCTTGGTGGTGCTTCTTTTGAGAGCTCTCCATCCTTGCTTCTCACACACCAACTTCCCAGTATTATTCTTCCTACATCTTTTGCTGCTTGGTTCCACTGTTCTCTTTCTCCAGTTCTAAATAATGTTTTAAATACAGTCATGTACTACACAAAGACTTTTCAGTCAACAGTGGTCCCATAAGATTATGGCAGATCTGAACACTTCCTATGACCTTTCCCATGTTTTGATGTGTGCAAATATGCAGACACAATGGTGTTACAGTTGCCTGCAGTGTTTAGTACAATAACATGCTATACAGGTTTGTAGCATAAGAACTGGCATATAGCTTAGGTGGGTAATAAGCTAAGCCATTTGGTTTGTGTAAGCAGAAGGTGCCCATGTAGACTAAATCACCAAATGATAGAGTTCTCACAGTGGTGTGTGACTGCTTCCTTTCTGAATGCGCTGGCTTTGGCCCTCTGCACTTTCCCTGCTTCCTCCATCGTCTCTCCCACTCCTTCGGATATATTTGCTACCTGTGCTAATGGTTTCCTGATGTTCCCTAGTCTTCCAAATGAGTCTATGAAAGGCTCAGATATTCTGCTGTCCAAGAGATTTCCAATTGCACAATATGAGGTGTTTTTCAATTGCAGGTAATACAAATCCACTGGATGAATAGGACATCATCTATGCATACAAATGACAGGTGACATACGTGACTGTCATTATCAGGGCTGATGTTTCATCAGTTCTTGTATGGCCGTAAGAAGCTGCAACAACTCCCTTAGTAGTTAAGGCTGGAAGGAGGAAGGAATCCCACCAGGCTGATTTAACCAGCTAGAACACGGTTCCAAGACTACCGCTAGCACCAAGGAGCTTGGAAAAGCTAGCCTTCAGCCATCGCACAGTGTGCCACAGTGCCTCAGGGATGCAGCCTCCGGGCTCCGGAATAGAACCCTCAAACCTATTTCTCTTGATTCTAACTCTGAAGCAATCTAGCCACTCTTCACTGCCTTATTCTTAATTGCAGGTGTCTTAGTCTTTCCTAACTGGCCTCTGGCCTCTGATCTGTCCCTTTTGTGATTCATTTCTCATAGGCTGACCATGATGACCTTTATAAAGTAAGGGACACATTACATCATGCCGTGTTCTTGCTTAAAACAACTCTTTTTTAAAAAATGCCCATAAGCCATGTGACCTAGGAAATTTATGATCTGGACATTTTTAAGGTACAGGAAGTGATGTAAACATAGAAAGTGCAACAAGAATTTGCTTAGCAGGGTTGCAGGAGCAGCTTGATTTGGCTTGATCACTCTCAACTTCACGAGAATTCTGTTAAACACCCAGCTGAGCACACACTGCTCTCCTGATTCCAGACCTTTGCTCATATATTTCCTCTGTCTTGAAGACTCTTGCCTCATCTGCAACAGTTCTCATCCCGTGGGTTACTCCTACTCAATCTGCAGTTTTACTTCAGGCTAACTCTCTCCAGAGGCTCCCTTAGCACACCCTGCCGGAGCTGTGTTAATGGCTTGTGTGCTCCACTTTATCTTTCATTCTACCAGTGTCTTAGTTAGGATTCCTATTGCTGTGAAGAGACACCAAGACCACGGCTGCTCTTATAGAGGAAACATTTAATTGTGGGGGCTCGCTTACAATTCAGTCCATTTTCCTCATGATGGGGAGCATGGTGGCAGGTAGGCAGATGTGGTGCTGCAGGAACAACTAAGAGTCCTACATCTTGCAGGCAACAGGAAATGAACTGACTCCCTGGGCAGTATCCTGAGCATAGGAAACCTCAAAGCCCTCCCCCACAGTGACACACTTCCTCCAGCAAGGCCATTTCCACTCCAACAGAGCCACACAGCAACTGAATTTCACACTTCAGTCACTATGAGATTATGGGGGCCAATTACATTCAAACTCCACAACTAGGCATTGCATGTGGCAGGAATTGCATGTGTTTCCTTCTCTATGCAGTCCTAGTACTCTGCATACTCTGAGAGCATAGAATGACTTGGTAAAAGTTTTGTTTTGTTCGTTTGTTTTTCAAAGCAGAGTTTCTCTGTGTATCAGCCCTGGCTGCCATGGAACTCTTTATTTGTAGACCAGGCTAGCCTCGAACTCACAGAGACTCACCTGCCTCAAAGGTGTGTGCCACCACTCTCAGTGCTTGTCTTTTGCTTTTTTATCTTATACAAACATTTTTAAAGAAGGAGGGCTTTAGTGCCTGTGATAAATTAATCATACATATACAAGGGGTTTTGTGTCTGATTTCCTGCTTGGATAGGAGTCGTACATTTGCTTCCTAGTTTAGTCAACTATACTCTATGGAATTTAAAATTGTTATTTGTTGTGTGTGTGGTGGGAACACAAGCGTCATGATATACGTGTGGAAATCAAGAGGACAACTTGCAGGAGTCTGGTTTCTCATTCTACTGTTTGGGTCCTGGGGATCGAAATCAAGTCTTCAGGGTTGGGAGCAAGAGCCTTTACTCCCTGAGCCACCCCACTGGCCCCTGTGGTACATTTCTCAATGGTATTTGTCTTCCTGCTCAAAATACTAAGTAATTTGAACTAATAAAATTTTACTTTATTATATTAATCAGCTAAAATTTTTGGCCTCCCTTCTTTTTTTCTAGTTGTAGACATTAAATTATTGATACGATGAATCACTAGGTATAAATTGGAATTACCTCAGGCACATTAGGCCAGATAATCTCAGTGACATTGTGTCTTTTAGGTATTGTTCATGACTCAGTAAAATAAGTTTTTGTTTGGTTTTTTTGTCTTCTGTGAAAGTTTGTAAGGGAGGAGAGCTTATTCACAGAGAATTATTCACAGGCATACAGTCTTGCTGTGTCCGGATCCTGCTTCTCTAGGAATCATACATTGGTGCCTCAAACAGAAACCTCTACCAGTTTGTCCTTTAAAATCTGAGGCTTTTCTGGGCATGGCAGTGCATGCTTTTAGTCCTAGAGCTGTGAGTGAGGACAGCCTGGTCTGCACAGGGAGTTCCAGCCTCCCAGGGCTATGTAGTATCTCAAAAAAAAAAAAGGAGCTGTAGTTGGTACTTTTATTCAGTAGGGCACCAAAGGTCAGTCTCTTTCTACCACTTTGCACTGTTAGTAGGAAAAATAATACCTACCTTCCTGTTATTAACTAGTATGATTTCATGGGGGGAGGGAGAATGCCTTCTCAGATTTGGAAAATCATTGTTTTCTCCTTTTTTAAAAAAGACAATAGTCTTTTAATCTCTTCACTTTTGCTAATTTTTAATCTCTCCCCCTCTTTCTCTTCAAAGCCATGCAATGGCTGATAATCACATAATGCCCATTGCATCTCCGTTGCCTTTTCTCAGTCCTGTTGGTCAGCTGCAGGAGCCCATGTTTCTTGTGTTAGCCCACGTTGGCCTTCCTTTCCAGACTTTATCCATAGTAACCTATCATATGAGCTAGGTAGACTGTTCGCTAGTCTTGTCTGTACTGGGGCCCCCACCCCAAGGCAGAAATTCCCACCCCTTCCTAACATTCCCAGATCCCAGCAACCATCTAGCTAGTTTTTCTCTCTAAATCTGATCAAGCCAAATCAAGCTGCTCCTGCAGCCCTGCTAAGCAAATTCTTGCTGCACTTTCTGTGCTTACATCACTTCCTGTGCCTTAGACGTGTCCTTCTGCTCTTTATTATTCACACTTGCTGTGCAAAACCCAAGTTAAACCTTCCCAAGGTCAAGCTAACACTTCTCTTTTGTCTTTTGTCTTTTTGGGGGGGGCACTTAATTTCTTTTTACAAATAATAAAAGCACACGTGACCCTGCTTGGGAGAAAGAAAGAATTGTTTCTCCTAGATTATAGCTTGGAAAGAAAGGGTTCTTTCTCCTAGCAACACGATGTGGTAGGAAGAGCCTAGATTTTGACATCAGGTTTACTTGTCTTCAAAGCTTTAATTGCAGTCTGACCTTGGACGATCACTTCACCTCCTGTGAGAGTGACAGTGTGAGCTGGAGAGAAAGCAATGTGTATGAAATCTTCAAGTACCTGGTACATAGCAAGAAAGCACTCAGTACATTTTAATTGGTTAATTCTTGACCCCCATCTATTAGTAGTTCTTCGGTGAGAGCTGTGTTGTTAAAGGGAGAGCCTTCTGTAGGCTAATTTTCCTCCAGGGCTTTAAAGTGTGAAGTGTATTATTGAATCAAGGTGAATTTGTATGCTTTATAATTTTCACTAGGCATCTCTATTTTCTATCTGAAGAGGCAGAGGCAATTACTTCTTTTTTGTTGACCGAGAGCCAGGGTTGAGAATGTTGAAGGAGAAAGGAAAGACAAACAAGAGAGGGCATTTGGAGAAGAGAGTCCAGTTGATTATCTGCTCTGCTGTGAGCTGTCAACTCAAAGGATTTTAGTTAGGTGTTGTGGTTCCTCAATATTGCTCTTCATAAGAATTAAATATAAGCATAGAGACTGGTGAGATGGCTCAGCAGGGAAAGACCCCCTAAGGACCTGAGTTTGATCACTGGAACCAGTGTCAAAAGCCGGCTGTGATCGTGCACATCTGTAATCCTGGCACTCCTGTGGCTAAGTGGGAGACAGAGATGGGGAATGTTGCAGAAGCTTACTGGCCAGCTAGTCTGGAATGTGCAGCTAGGCAGGAACAGCAGAGTTGTTGTTCTACCATAAACCAAGGTGGAAGGAGAGAAGTGCTGACTCCTGAAAGTTGTCCTCTGACATCCACTTCTGTGCACTCATGTTACACACTCACCATAGACATACACACATATAATAAAATAACGATTTAAATATAGGTATGATAAAAGTGAATTATCAAGTGGGAATGGGAAGCAGGCAAAATCCCCAGAGCAAGATGGGTAGCCCTGGGTTCAATGAGAGACCCTGCTAAAGACTGCCGTCGAGAAATACGTGAACACGCAAACACATGCACACATGCATGTGCACACACATACATATGGGGGAAAGAGATGATTTAGGATGAGCTCTTTACGGTAAAGACAGGATATGTACTTTAAGAAAGGAATCATCAGTTTAACTTTGCCTTCTGAAATCAAAAATAACTGCCACTTAAGAATTTAAATATAGGGGCTGGAGAGATGACTCGGCAGTTGAGACCACTTCCTGCTCTCAGAGAGGACCTGAGTTTGGTTCCCAGCACTCACATGGTGGCTCACAGCCATCCTTTACTTCAGTTCCAGAGCATCCAATCCCCTCTTCTGTTCTCTGCAGGTACCAGGCATGTATGTGATACACATACAAACATTCAGGCAAAACACTAATACATATAAAGTAAAACAAATAATTTTTAAAATTATGAACTTAAATATATTCTATAGTCAGACTTTGGATTTTTATATTGCTTACCTTTAGAAAAAGAATAAAATCCCTACTTATAAATACATATTAAAATATGAATTGTAAGTGTGGTGGCATATGCCTATAGTCCCAGCTGTCTGGGAGGCTGAAGCAGGAAGATCACTTGAGCCCCGTGTTCAAGACTAATGTGGATAGCATAGGGAGACCTGCTGCCAGACCACAGATAACTAATGTGCAAAACTAATGTGATGTTCTCCAAGCAAAAGTTACTTCTATATAAATGGAAGTTTTAAATACATACCAATATTCTCAAAAACAAAGGCCAGAAATTATTGTTGTTTAAAAGGTAAGGTAGTTATTGGATATTAATAACGTTGAAAGGTTAACGTTAAGAATAAATGTTAAGGACATTTAGGTTTTGATATATCAAGTTGAGTGTACTTAGGCCTAACATGTCTTGAATCATACTAAGGCATTATGCAAATAGTTAACAGAGTTATCTATCAATTAGTAATAAGAAAACCAGCGGGGGAGCTGGAGAATAGTTCTGTGGTTGGAGCGCTGGCTGCTCTTTCAGATGACTGGGTTTCAGTTCCCAGCACCCACAGGGCAGCTCACAACTGTTTGTAACTCCAGAGGCTTCAACTACCTCTTTTGGCTTCTCTGGGCAGCAGGCCGCACATAGTAACATACTATACACATAGGCAAATGCTCATACACATAAAATAAAAGGGAATATATTTTGAAAAGAAAGCAAGCAAGCTATCTGGGCTGCTTAGAGGTAAAGTGTGCCAAGAAGCCATGGTTCAGCCCCCAGTACTGAGAGGAAAAACAGAACTTTTGGACATAATATTTGTCTTTCATTGTCTTAAATGCTAACAAGCACTGTGGAGCTTTTTGTTATTGTTACTTTCTTCAGTCATAGGATGAACTCAGGGCAGTATGCGTGCTAGCCGAGTGCTTTGCCGCTGAGCTCCCTCTGCAGCCCCAGGTTTCCTTCGTCGCATTATTTCAGGAATTCCAACAGCTTAAGCCTATCTACTCCCTGAAGTGTAGGGAATTTGGACAGTGTTTTAAACATACAAATATATGTGTCTCAGTGTGTGTAGTATGACTTAAGTCCATGTTTTCTCTGTGATAGAGTTTGAGTTCTTTTGATTAATGGGACAGCAGCAATTTGGAAAATAATTGGTTTCATCAGTTTCATGGTTCCTGCTGCTGAGTGTTCTGAATTTGACTATTTAATTCATTATCGATATGAGTGTCAGCCTACAACAGAACTGAATGAATTTCAGTATGTTTATACTTTTCTTTTGGAAATGTGCGTGTGAACCCACGACTTTCTACATATGGGACACACACTCTGCCGATGAGGTTTACTCCCAGCCTCTGAAGATTTGTAATGCATTTTTTCATTTTGGTTTTTTTTTGTGTTTTTTTGATAGGTTTGTGTTCGCTATTTTCAAACATGTAATAATGTACATGTTTTGAAGCCAAAATGCGTGTGTTCCTTTGGTTATCCTTTGCTCAAATATAGTCAACCACATCACTCCCTAAGAACAGCAGCTGGTGAGTACACTCCCCAAATAGCATGTCGGATAATCGACTCTTTTTCTTCGTAATTGAAGACTTACCAAAGTAAAAAAGTTAATCCTGTGTTTCTAGCATGGCTCTCCTCACCTCTATCCGTTCCCTCTGTTCTTTCCCCCTCCACTCATAGTTTCCCTGAATGCTGGTGTCTTGTACTGTTGGAGCTGGGTTTTACCCGGTCATTCGTTCTTTATTCTCTGATTTTCTAGGTGCAGTCATTGGCACTGGTGTGACCTGCTCAGTTCAGGTGAACTGCTGGCTTAATAGAAGCATCTTTATATCCTTGTGCACAGTCACTCTGTTTGTGAGGTGAAACTTAATCCGCTGTTACAACGGCATGATGTAATCAACCTGACTGCCCCTATGTAGAGAGAGTTCCCTGGCTATCTACTTACCTTTCTCCCAGCTGCCCAGCCTCTGTGGATAACTAGAGGCCTCAAGTATTAGATTTGGCAAGGGCGTTAGAGCTTTTTTTCCCCTGCTGGCCTATTAAGAACCCTGACAAAGAACCCTAGATTTTATTATATACTTAAGCTTTTGACAGATACAGGGGCCCTAGCAATGGAAAGCGGGGAAATTCTAGACAGATTCTGCCTGATTTTCCATGCTTTTATATTGCCATCCTCAATAGTCTCAGACAATGTAAACTTCACATTCACCTGCTTTTAAAATGATTTGTATCTGTTTATACATATACACACATATATGTACACATATGTACACTATATGTGCTTTTTTATTCCTAGAACCACATATACAATATGTAATTTATTTTGGTAATTGTATAGGTGGAGTGTGTGTGTGTGTCTGTGAGAGGGAGAGAGAGAGAGAATGTGTGTATGTACATGATA
>LOJH01040834.1:1109-14527 GCA_001685095.1 Ellobius talpinus
AAAAAAATTACATTATATTTTCTATGATAATCATATTAGTATTATGTCAGATAACATATTTTTGGTGTTTAGTAAATCATACTTATTGAGATTCATATGGTTATCCTCTTGCTTTTACTAGGAGAGTAAATACTATGCTGTTCTTTTCTACTTTTCCATGGAACTTTAATGCTTGCTGAACCACAAAGAAAAACAAATAAGACAAAACAAGCATCTTTGAGTACATGCACAAACACAAAGATTAATCATCTTTCTACTCTGTAATTCTAATACACTATTCATTTTGAACAATTGTTTGCTATTCTATTTTTAAAAATTAAACAAGAATATTTGATTCTTGAAGGCTCTATTATCTGGGAATTTATTTTGCTCTTCTAGAAACAATAAAGAGTCAGGATTTTAATTTAATCAACCAGATTTCTGCATTTTTAATATATTAGATAAAGGACTGCTATTGGACAGATTCTGTTCTAGATGTTTAGATTTAGGTATTATCATGAGCATTAAATAACGATCATTGGAAATTTCATGAAATGTTTACTATAGTCTCAATCACATATAATAATTCATAGTATAACACTGTAAACTATTGGGAAACAGATTTTCTGATAAGATATTGTGATTAGCTAAGTTCTATTCATTTATTAATACTGATAAATTTTGATAGTTTTGGTTTCCTTATTCATCTGTTATATACAGATACCATATAATTACACATCCAGTATATATGGACACATATACTTACATTCATTTACATATAAAAGTTGTGTCTAATTATGTATGCAATGGTTGAGATAAAAAATATTTCCATTTGTTTCCCATGTAGAAGTGAAAATAGTAAAACATCTAATTATTTTATTGATATTGGAATTATAAATAAATGAATGGTCACTTTTCTGTAGAGCAAAATGAATAGCAAGAAAGCTCATACATGAATTCTAGTCTCCAGAGAATGTCCAACACCTGGGAAAACCACAAAAAGGATTACAATGTAGGCTTAGAAGAAAGTTCAGAGAGGGCCATTAGGTAAATTAATCCTATCTTTCCTATGTTTGTATACCATAATTTAAAATGTACACATTTAAGAAAATTATGCATAATGATGATATTGTGTACTACTTATAATTTAGCAGCTTTCCGGAATTAAAATTAAATTTTAATGCATGGATATATGAATGAAGCAGAATCATTATCTACTCACTGTGAATCCCAAGTCAAATGAAAGAACATGTGAATTCTATAAAGGAAAAGTTCTGATGAGTTTTTCTCCTGTTCCCTAGGAGACCAGTACCATTAGTCCTCCTGTATTCAGTGAAAATATACTTAATAGTGCTTATTGGCTAGATGTAATTTCAGTATTCATATATTCTTCATGGTAATATATTTACAGAGGATAAACACACAAGGTGATTGAAGGGACAGCAGAAGAGATAAATGAGAAACTATAAAAAATATTCTAAATATGTATAACTGGATGGAACTAGATTGATGTGATAGATGACAACTATCCAGATGAATATGAAATAGATTAATATTAAAGAGCACAAGTGCTGCATTATATGTGAGAAAGAGCAATGATGTGTAAAGACAATTACTGAGAAAAATAAGATAAAATTAAGAAACTAAAATCTATGAAAATCACACTTAGCTCATTGATAATGGGGTGCTAAATTAGAAAGTTGAGCAGTAACTAAAAAGAAGTAAGAGAAATCCAATTGCCCAAGGAAATTAAAATTGTCCCTGGGTAAGCACTTCTTGCAGAGACCAAGGAGATAAAGAAATTTGCCCAAAAAAAGTTAGTTTCCTGACTATATGATTATTTTAAATAAAAAATTACAAAAAATTATTTATTTTATTTAAATAAAAAAAGAATTATTGACTCATTTTTAAATTTACCTCTAAATACTTAAAAAGATAATGGATGAATTATTTCATTACTTTATACAATATATGCACAGAGATCAATTTTTTTTAATTTATTTACTTTAAAATTTCACTTTACATTGCAACCTCAGTTTTTGCTCCCATCCTTCCTCCCATGTCCCTTGCCTAATAACTCAGCCCACCACCACTCTTCCTAACAGGTAAGGGCTACCATGCAGAGTCCAGAAAGTCTGACACATTAAGTTGGGGCAGTACCAAGCATCTCCCCTCTGCATTAAGTGTGAGCATATCATCCCCCATAGGGAATGGGGTCCAACAAGTTGGCTCATGTACCAGGGATAGATCCCACTCCTATTTCCAGAAGCCCCTCAGATAGTCCAAGCTTCACCACTGTCTCTCACATATGGAGGACCAAATTCAGCTCCATGGAGACTCCACAGTTGTCGATCTAGAGCTAATTGTTTTCCACAAGCTTCGTTTAGCTCTGTAAAGTTTTCTTGACATCCCTTGCTCATATAGTCCTTCCTCCCTCTCTTCAGTTGGGTTCCCAGGGTTCGGCTGTTGCTGCCCTTCCCCTGCAATCAAATTGATAAATACACAAATACCATCATAGAGCCTTTATCCAGTAACCAATGGAACCAGATGCAGGGACAAATTCTTTGTACTCATTCAACTATGTTTGCCATGGTGTTTATTTTTCCTGTTAGGTTTCCAACAATATGACCTCACGCTGGTAAATACACATTCATATCAATTATAGCCTGCTTCCATTTGGGAATTCTCAGTTTTTCTGACTTCTGGCTCCTCATTTGTAAGAAAGAAACAAATTAACAATTAAGTATATGTTAGTGTTAAGTGAATCAATTTATCAGTTTATAGTAAACATTTGTGGTACATGCAGCTGTTGACAATTCAGATTTCTGAATTAATATGGAATTTGGCATGTTTCAGTGAAGTACCAAGTCAAACACAGGTATACTTGAGTGTGATGAAGGACTCAGTCACTTTCCATGAACTAAAACATACTTCAGATACATGAAATATGAATATGACTGATACAATATGTTTTTTCTTGAGGAAAACTGCATTGATATGAGGTATTGTCAAAGCACAGGGGTACTGGAGTAACATGCATTTGTCTCTGAATTCTTTTGATCTCATTTTATTCAGGAAGGCTACCTTTTCAGAAGTGAGAGAGTGTCAGGGAAATTTGCTGAAGTGATTATGTTTAAACATCTTTGGAGCAGTATCTGTCATATTCCATGATTGGAATATGAACAAATGCTTTATATTTGGTAACTTTCAAGTATAAAGATCACAGGGAAATAATTTTTTGTGTCATCTTTCCATTAAAAATATATATTTCAGAAAAAGGATGCAAGTTAGAGACATGGCTTAGTGGGTAAAGAATTTTCTAATCAAACGTGATGACTTGAGTGTTGGGGGTCAGAATCCCTGTAAATTCAACACAGTAATGCATGAATATAATGACAGAATTTCTATGGTGGAAAGGGAGGTAAAAACAAGATAATCCTTTAAACAGTGAGATTTAGTCATACTGACTTATGCTACCTGGAGAACTAGAGATATTTTTGTAATTCACACAGAGATATACACAGTAGTACACAAAAATTTAAAAATGTGGTACATTGTCTTTGTAAATCCATTGCTTTCTAGAGAACTTCTTGTCAGTTGAAATGAAGTGGCATGTCAGAGTACTGATGACAATTAGACTCAGGGTTGGGGAAGCTGAGAGTGGTAAGTGTGTTCATTCTAAAATATACAAATAACAATCTTTGTAATGCAGAAATTGAATTGGGAGTGAGTGAAAAAATTCACCAATTGTTCTAATGGCAATAGTTAAAATAAAGGAACATAAGTCAGAGCCAGTAAATGAATTTTACTTTTATAAGAAGAGTCAAATATAAAGGGGTTGAATAAATAAAGCTAATAATAAATAAAGCAAGAAGGGTATCACAAGTTCTTTATTTTATTTACTACATTATGACATTAACATTTGCTGTTGAAGAACTTTAGTTGGGTATGAAAATTTGTACACTAGAAGCAGTTAAAACAACAAAAATATGAAACTTTTCAAATATCAAAAGCCTTTCATAGTACAGAACTGAAGTTTTTTAAAACATAGTAGTTAAAGCTATATAAGTGATAACAGAAGGAATAGACAAAATAAAACCTACCTATCTTTATAAATACAAAACTGAAGGAGGAAAGAAAGGAAGTTGTAATCCTAAAGCCAACAATTAATTACGAGTACGTATATATTTATATGTAATCTCATGATTGAATCTCACACTTATGGGCACATATATCCGTGGTTGGTAAGGAAGGTATCTTCTCATAAAGTTGTATAATTTTGATGTATAGAAAATATTCTAGGATATACTTCATGACTACCTCTATTATTCTATGAAGACTGTAGGATACTTAAAAGCCTACTTTGTTCCTTTTACTAATACTAACACAAGAAAACAGCAATTTTTCCCCAGTCTAAGACAAGCTACACACAATTAGCTCATTTTCACCTCAAATCAAGTTTAAACTATACTGAATGTTTCTGTAATAGAATCATAAATCAAAAACTTCACAGGCTGGGTAGTGGTGGTGCACCCCTTTAATCCCAGCACTTGGGAAGCAGAGACAGGCAAATTTCTGTGAGTTTGAGGACAGTCTGTCTACAAAATGAATTCTAGGACAGACTCCAAAAGCTAAACAGAGAACTTCTGTGGAGAGAGAGAGAGAGAGAGAGAGAGAGAGAGAGAGAGAGAGGAGAAAAAAACACAAAACAAACAAAAAGCAACAATAAAAAGCAAAACAAACTTTACAGATATACCCAAGGTCAGAGTTGCAGAAAGAAGCCTAAGGAATCGTTCCAATTCCTTGCTTGCCAAATTTGGCAGATAAAAAACTTTTTTTATAGTGTCTTATAGCTTGTCTCACTGGGTACTGTGCCCCTGCCTCTGATCACAGTCTTATACCAGAATCCTTAAAACCTTGCATTGCCATAGTATAGTTTGGGTCCTTATCATTTACCCATGGAATGTAATATGACCAATGAGATGCAATTCTTGTAATTTTTTTCCTATTTACCCTAGCCTCCTGGGGGAAAAGTGTATTTAAGCTAGGTAAACAGAGAAGCAGAAGAGAATTTAAAAAGGGAATTGAAAAAAAGGAAAACTATAAAGGATTAAAAATTTAGAAAAAAATTAGGGGACAGAAGAATAAACAGAACAATAAAGAACATGACCAGAGCAGCACATGTATGAGTTTATTTCATACCCCTCAGATAAAAACAAACAAACCTTAAGTTAAGCAAACACTGTTCTAGTTCTCAGAATATCTTGGCTTATAGCACTCCTATATCTGTGTATGTGATAGCAATGTTTAACAATATTTAATCTCTCAACTTTAAGGATTATTATAATTTAATTTGGCATCCTCTTGCACATACAAGCCTACCTACCTATTACATATTCTCTCTCTCTCTCTCTCTCTCTCTCTCTCTCTCTTTCTTTGTAATTTGGTTGCTATTATCTACTTCTGGTCCTCCAAAATTCTTGTCTGCCCGATGCATAGAAAACCCTACCTGGAAACATTCATAAACCTCAGTGCTAAACAAAATCAGTACAAAATCCCAAATCCTTCTATCTAAAACTAATAATGATGAAATTCTGTGTATGTTTCATCCTATAGCAAGCAACTTTATCTGTGGACATATGAGCTTAGAAAATAAACCATTTGTTGCCAAATGCTAGTGTTAGGAGAGGCAAGAAGGTTTTATTTCAGACTAGAAACTTAGCCTTCCGTTTTCTCCGTGTCAGGATGTTAGGAGGCTAAGAAGTTTCTAGTCAAAAACAAGTTTAAAATCCAGCAAGGCACATTTCATTTGATTTCAAGTCCTGAGGATAATGCTTTGTGGTTCAAGTTTGTTTTCTAAGCTTACTGCTCTGCAGCCCACTGTTTCAACTCACTGCTTACATCGTCTAAAATCTGTTTGCCTTGAAAGGGATCTTTATTAACCATAGCAGCAAAGCTGAGATTTTCTAACAAAATCCTGGGCATCTCTAGCTGGTTGTTGAATTTCAGTGCGATTGGAATGCCTAGACATCAAGTGATGGTTTACAACCCAACAGTGCCTGAGCATTCATATAACCTAAAAAAGCCAGGAAACACAGTTTCTATTAAGATCCCTAGAATGAGTAGAGAATCCTTTGACTTAATAGGTGTCTGTGGTTTTCTTTCCAGTGTGCGTGCCTCTGTGTGTGTGTGTTTGTGCGTGTGCGTGTGCGTGTGTGTGTGTGTATGTGCTTGCATTTGCATGCCAAGGTGTGTGTTTGGATGTTAGAGGACATCTTTCTGGAGTCAGTTGATGCCTTCTACCTTTCTACCTCATTGGTCACAAGGATCAAAAGGAGGTCATCAGTCATGGCAGCAACAGCTTCGCCAGTTGAGCCATCTCACTCCACTGGTCCTAATACTGTGTAATCTAGGTTAGAGTAGTTGTTCTTAAAATTGAAATTATTTCAAAATATTCTCATATGATATAATTTGATCATATTCTTTCTCCTCTCCCAGTTCATCTTCTTCATTATTATCTGAGTTCTGATAGGAGGGATTTGATAGTATCATCCCATTTTTAAGGCAGAGTGCCCCAAAGTCTCCATCTCTTCACACTGTCCAGTTCTGAGGTTTTAAATTTGGAGGAGAAGGAAGGAAAGGCTAAAGTAGGGAATATGAGGAATAACAACAACCAGATGATTTTTGAAACATATGCGTGCACACACATACTACAAAGACCTCCACTACTTATGTCACTGTACATGTAGAAATTCTATGGTACCCAACAAGAAGCTTCATCCCTAGTGACTAACCCCTACTGAAAGATATTATATAACTTATTAGACAGGGAATTTATCATCAATCTCACCTAGCAATGAGCCCTGCAACATACCTGCCACAGAGATAACTGAATCTGCCTCAAAAATATTCTGACACATATGACCAAATGTTATGGAATTAAACAACCACATTGTGGTTGGATCTGAGGCCACTCCATTAGAAGGAATGCACATCTGTCACTATGAATGAGGCCAACAACTTGAAACTAGATAGGTCATGAACCATAGGGGAAAACCTAGTATTACTATATTGTTGAATGAAGATACCAAAAGTATGACCCTATGTTAACATAATATAACATATTGCTATACTCATAGATCAGTACCTTAATCATTACTCATCAGAAAAGATGCTTCTTTCAGTAGATGGTTATTAGTGCAGCTATTTAATTTTAATTCATTCATTTTAATTACATCAAATAGATCAGTGATGGAGTAGTTCCTTGATTTGTGCAGTTCAATACCCATTATCACAATAAATATACAAACAAAGTAAATGGAGTTTGACTACTATAAAATTTTATCCTAAGAATTAAACCTAAAGCAAATCCTATTAAACCAAAAACTAAACAAAACAAAAAGCCAAAAACAAAACTGAGAGATAATTTGCTCTTATTCCTGTAATTGGCTTCTCAAAGCATTGACTTATGTTATTGATTTTCCATGCAGAACCATCATGAACTTTGCTGTCTCTCATAGTAAATACAAACGCATTATGCAGACTCATGGTGCTCCACCCTGGATATTCATCCCAGCTCTACAGTTTTGTAAACTAAAATTAATTTGATTCAAATAATAAGACCTATCCACCAACAAATATATGAATGAAACAATCTGTAAATAATAGTGAACAGATTGCCAAGGACTAGAGCCCATCATTTTCATGCAGATTCCTATCATTTAAAGGAGAAACACTTTTTACATAATTCCTATTTTAGTTTGAGCATTACATAGATACTCAATTTGAATGATCATCAGGATTTACCTAGAAACATCTATGAACCTAAGTATTTGACATTACAAAACAGAGTTACGATAAAGCTCTAATTTGCCATGAATAATCAGTGGTTTTACAGTACACTGATATGTCTTTATCATGTTACCCTTGTTCAGTGAGGCTTCTTTTGTTTAAGCAGAAAATGCTATGTTTTCAGTTTATGAATCCCTAGAGATTTCATGCTATTTCCTTTTCAAGATACTTCAGTAGTCATGGTGAATTTTCCCTGTTCTTTCTTTTCAATGTGACTTTTGAATTATGTGATTTTGTAAAGAGATTTTTTTGTTTCTAACAAACTGTATTTGTTTGTTAGAAAATTTGCTTGCATCTAAGCCCCACAGACAGAAGTAAATACAGATTCCAAAGTCTAAAGATTTTTAGAATTATTTCTTGATTTATAAATGATAAGTAGTTGTACATGTTTGCCACAGTTACAGTATAGGGAAATAATATATTGCCCAATTTATATACTTCTGTGATTATAATACAAAGACTAATATACTTGGCATTGAACACATAATTCTGAAATATACAGAATAAATGAATGATTATATTTCCTCCCAATTTTTCTATATGTGTAATTCAATATCACCAATTTTTGTTCAGAAATGACACTATTAAAATTTTCCTATTTGTGGTAGTAAATTTTCTTCAAATTTCTGACCCAACCTGAAATTATTCTCTCCTTCCTTTGTGGCTACAGATGGTCCCTATCCATCCATCTGCCAGTCTTGGCAAACAAGTTTCCCAGGATGATTATCTCTGCTTGGAGGTAGTTAAACTTATATTAGATGATCATCATCATGAAACCATGTGTCCACACAAACAGCCTGTACCTTAGCTTAGCATTAGGTGAGCGGCATTAAGACATGTGACATCTTTTTTTGCCAAAGGGACCTGCTAGAAAATGTGTGGTCTATCCTCTCTGTTGCGCAGCCTGATAATAACATCAAAATAAACTTAATATGGCCAAAAGTTTCTGTCACTGATTTTTCTGAATCGAAGGGAGTGAAATTCTGTAAAAGTGAATGAACGAAGATGGATACTTTATAATCCAGTGCCGTGACAAAAGGCGTGCTAATCACTGTATCAAAGCAAATAGGACCCAACCTTTAGAATGATTAGAACATTGGTCAGGAAGTTTTACACCACAGTAAACGCAATAACTAATATTATAAACATTGATCTTAAGCAATATGAGACATCTTGTCTTCTGCTTCCTATCAGTGACATATACAGTTATGAATAGCCGGGCCTAGATATAAAGAGGACGGTGTTGTTGTGGAACACATACCAAAATATAAAATAAGATAAAATTTAAAATAACAGGTATGTAAACCATGTAAAAGCATGGTGCTCCTGGTGGTAGGGAGTGAGTGTCAGGTCCTCTGCAACTGGAGTTACAGACAGCTGTGAATTTCCATGTGGGTGCTAGGAACCAGCAGGTGGTACTCTGTAAGCAGTGTTCATAACACAATAAGCATCTATCCAGAACCTTCTGGTTCCTGAGAGGCAACAAATGTTCACAAACTTTAGAATATCTTATTTAAACTAGAGTGAGGTTTGTAAAGCAGTGAGAGGCAGATTCTGTAAATCATAGTGTGATCTAGAAATTTAAGGTTTCAATGTGTACATCCTGACAGAACTTAGATCTTAGTTTTTTTTTTTTAATTGTTTTTCGAGACAGGATTTCATTGTACCTTTGGAGCCTGTCCTGGAACTTGCTCTGGTAGACCAGGCTGGCCTCAAACTCACAGAGATCCATCTGCCTCTGCCACTCTAGTGCTGGGATTAAAGGCATGTGTCACCATCGTCTGGCTCAGAACTTAAATCTTCTTGAAGAGAGTTATTAATTATTTTCAATTTCAGTTCTTTTGCAAGAAAACAACTTCTAATTATTAGGTTTTATACTGCAGATTTAATTAACTCTCCACTAAAAATGTGTAAATCTAAACGATTTACATTATCCAAACTTTCTTACAATTATAGCTAAATCTGAGATCATTTTGGTTCACAAACCAAATGCAAGCATAAAAGGGCAGCATGGTTAATATTTTTCAAGCTTTCAGTTCTTCTCAATTCACCTATTGACATGCATGCCTGTATCAGTTTGCATCACTGATAATATTCATATATTCAATATTACATACAAAGTTAATATAAAATACTTGTTTGCTATATTTTTCTATAATAATAGAATGGATTTTTTTTGAGACAGAGCATAGGTTTATATCATTGCATGGAAAGTCAATTCATGATGCCCAACATATACTTTTAATGGAAGGCAGATATTAGCTGAAGGACTGGTTGTGCTATTAAGTTATAGAATGATTACCTAATGCATCAGGCTCAAGGCTCATTCCCCCTGAAACAATAAAAGCTGCAATTGGAAAATTGAAAAGTGAGGAAGAAACTGAAGGAAATATAATGACCAATTAATACAGGGTCAAAGCTAAAAGTTTCAACCAAGAAAACAAAAAACTAAAGGCAGCTTTTAAAACTTTTATCAAAATATCAAAATATAATAAAGAATATGAGAAAGGAAGTAGTTTAAATAGAACAAGAAGTAAAACACAGAACAAACATAAACTACATAATTTTATGTAGCAAAGAACGCAAATATTAGAGAGAAGAGAAAATACACAAAAAAGGACTTGGGGGAGGGCTTAAGGGGGGAGGGGAGAGACAGAGTAGCAGATAAAAATGTAGAGCTCAATAAAAATCAATAAAAAAATTTCTAAAATATAGAAAGGAGAAAATATTGTCAAATGATGTATTTGATAAGGAGTGAGGAGCACAGTTCTAGAAGGAACTGAAATCAAAAGGAAAATCACCAAACATCCTATTTAAAAGAAGGAAAATATTATGAAATAATGTGAGGTAAATTACATAAATGTAAAAAGTTATGTTTTTCAAATTTCAGACAAGTTAGCTGCAGATATTTTTAGATTATCCATCCGATAATTCCTGGTTCATATGGATGGAGAGAACTAGAAAGTGTCTCTGAGAATGAATATTTCTTTCCTGGGGGGAATTTACTTCTGCATGTGGTTGTAAACACATTCTAAGGCTATATAAAATCCCTATGGAGTAAGTCTGGAGTGGACATGAGTTCCCTTTTGATATCATAATTCAGGAAAACATTATAGCTTTTTAAAAAAAAGTAATTTGACTTCTTTCTGCTCTGGTTTTTCACAATTAGAAAAATAACTGCATCACTGAAAATGTGGAAGTTCTAATGATGGCTATCACATTGTTCTTTTGCAGCCACTGAACTATGAAAAAAAGAAGTCCTACACACTCAACATTGAAGGAGCAAATACACACCTGGACTTCCGCTTTTCACACCTTGGTCCATTTAAAGATGCCACAATGCTGAAGATCATTGTTGGGGATGTGGATGAACCACCACTCTTTTCTATGCCGTCCTACATCATGGACGTCTATGAAAATGCCAAGATTGGAACAATTGTTGGCACCGTCTTGGCACAAGATCCAGACAGTGCTAACAGCTTAGTAAGGTATGGTATACTCTTGATCCCACAGGTACTTGAAGATGTGGTTTATGTCTCAATTAATGCGATTCAATTTAGTTAAACACATATCCTCAATCCTCACATGCTTGAAAAAGAGTTAGCTGGTTTTTGTCCTCTACCATTGGGAGAGTTCCACATTTATAGCCTTACACTGCTCAAAGCCCTACCTATGTGTTTTGTTGATAAGTATGTCTAGGTTATAGCAGTAAGGGGTTGCTAACTGAAAGAGACATAGAAAAGAACTCAGGACACCCAAACTCTAGTCAATAAAACACTTTGCATGATGAAGAATTCTCTGTCCCCATATACCCATATGGCTAAAGGTAAGAAACTCTGATCCATCAGAAGACAAAAGAACTGTTATAGGAACTATACTCATATAAACAAATTTACAAGATCTTTCTAGATTTTGTCATTACATGGAAGCCATGTGTTATGTGGCCATGTGAGTGTTCCCATGTTCATATATTAATGAGAAAAATTAGTTAGTTCTGTGACTAATTTATCATTCTGTGTTACTTTTCATTGATTCAGTACTTTCCTCATGTATTGTAAAGGGAGCTGAACATTCATAGCATTAGATGTTGCTGGAGAGGGATGATTGACACATAGTCTTCACATGCTAATAGGTTTATTAGCATAACCATTGTTCTATGCTTTGCTTTGATTCAAAAAATAAAATGAATTTACTTCAGTAGCCTTGAAATAATTAGAAACTCAAAAGCTGTTATTAGTATATAATTTACATAACATTCATTCTTGATTTTAATAAAAATGTGTCATTCACATAAGATTCAAGGTACAAACAATGAGAAAAAAGAGGAAAAGAAAATATAACAAAAATACAAACATGCCCAATGTCTTCCTTTTATGAGGGTCAAATGTTTAGTAATTAAAGAACATTCTTCATAAGAGATGCACCTTACACTGTGCAAGGAAATGCAATTAATTTCCTACTTGTAGAACTGATAATTTAAGTAATAAGTTGTAGTTTTACAGGCATTTGTGAAAATCTGCTACACCTTATTCTTATTTTACATTTCAGTTTTCTAAACTACTGTGTTCAACGTTTTCTGTTTATTTGTTTAATTCAAAATAACATGCAATTCTCTGAAATATAATTATTACCTTTTGTTGACAAAAAAGTAAAATGAGTGGGTTGCACCTACAGGCACTAAAAGCTGATTAGTTTAAAGAATCTGGGTTTACTCTCTGGCTTAATAGAGGTAAAACTTCACTTAGAAGGTACTGAGAAACACAAAATCCTATTTCTGATATGAGATCACAGAAATGTGAACCCTTTACTACCAGTTGAACAGATACCTTCCCCTGCCAAATCTTGGGAAATTTGTGAAATAGTCTGCTAATGATTGGAGTTTACGTTTAATGGGTATAATTTTAACTTATTCAGTAAAACACTGTTTTCTAGGATCTACCACTGGTGCATGACCTGGCTTTTTGGAGCCCATTCCCTGTGATGGAACACTTTGCTCAACCTTGGTCAAGTGGGGAGAGGCATGATACTGCCTCAACTTAATGTGCCATACTTTCTTGACCCCCCATGGAAAGCCTTGCCCTCTAGTAGTGGAGAGGGGTGAGTTGAGGGGGAGGCAGGGTAGGGAGCACGAGGAAGGGTGGGAGAATGTACTGTGGTTGGTATTTAGAACGAATAATTTTTTTAAAAAATGTAAAATTTTAGATTTGTAACAGAAATTGAGACTACCTTTCAGGCACCACATGATGTCTCTCGGTACTTTGATTAAGAGAGAACAAAATGTCTTTTTTATTTTTTTATAAAAAGTCCATTTTTGAAACTTGTTACATAATTGCAAGAAAAGGACTGTTTCAAATGATCAAAAATCTAATGATTAATGATTGTGAGTTCTATTGATTGTACAGATGGATATAGTGACCAAGAAGGGGTTATAGTGACAACAGTGTCTGAAGAATAAAATTGGTCCCATATGTAAGAGTCTTTCCATATAGGAAAACTAATAGCATCCATTAAATATTTAGTTCAAAAAGGGAAATTATTGAAAATCCAATGTGATGAACATCTTTTTTTATTTTTTATTATTATTGTTA
>LOJH01040836.1:0-21844 GCA_001685095.1 Ellobius talpinus
CTCTGGGAAGAAAGGATTGCCTCATAGCTGTGCTGCCACAGACAGAGCTGTCCTACCACCATTTTCTGCTACCCTGGAATTAAATCTCCCCAAATTCTTGAGCTATTGTAAACTTCCTCCGGTAAATTGTCCCTATCGATATTTTGTCACAATGTTTAGAAAACTTATATTCGGTCATTCTTTGGCTGTTTCCAGTGTCTGACCCTAGAAGTAACAACAAACACTTACCAGTTGTACCCACAAGCAAAAGATAGTCCAATGGAACCAGAGACTTTCATTCTGGCAGGTTTTGGAGCAGCCTCTACTAGCCGATTGCACATTACAGATAGAAGATAATCAGAATTACTCTTGAAGTTTCTACACAACAGTAGAACATCACTGCTTTCATTTCACTGGCTCAAATGAAGTTTACCTCTCCCTTACCTCTGCCTGTGTCTCCCCATTTCCCCTACCAAATTCATGATCTCTCTTTTAATTTTTATTGTTTTACACACACACAGAGACAGAGACACAGAGACACAGAGACAGAGAGACACAGAGAGAGAGACAGAGAGAAAACCTACTGAATCTTTTAAACATTTTCATATGCATGATTGCCCAGAGCTGACACTGGGGATTGGACAGCTGATGTGGGAAAGTAACTGGAGGTTAAGTTACTCTCAGTCTTTCAGCTGCCTCTCTCTCCTCTCCTGTAGTGATTCATCTAGGTGTGGGTCCTTGCCGACTTTCTCTTGTCCACATAACAATTAACCTGGTGTTGCCAATAACAATGAAAATTGTTTTCTCTTTCAAGAATCATTTCTCCTCATCTGGGATTAAATAAGGTCTCTACATTTTCTTTGATGGTTTTCTATAACAATCACACTCATTTACCAGGCTTGAGCAAGAAGATTGTGGTATCAATGTTTTCTGCTTGATGTCTGAGAGTCATGTTAAGGCAAAGGTCCTGGCTTGTGGAAAATGTATACAGGAAAAAGATGGTCTGGACAATGCCTATGACAATTCTGATCACTCTGACTCCTCTGGGAAAGTCTGTCAAGGCTGTAAAACAAAGCACTGAGATCCTGTTAACATAAAAGAAGCTTCCCAACTCTCTAAGCTCACCTGTATAATGGACATGCAACATACATATGTACACATATACACCCCAAAACACAAACACACAGATACACACGCACACATACTTGCTCATATAGACATACACACACAAAAATAAAACATATGTGCACATGTGCGCATGCACGCACACACACACATTTAAAATTTGAATTAAATGACAGTGAAGCCACCCAGAAATGTCAGCCCTTGTCTTCTTACCTCCTTTTTCACCCTGTACATCTATTCACTGAGATGAAGAAAGCTGGTCACAGTGAAAACAATCTGTAGATGTAAATGGAGGAGCTATTATTTTATCCAGACTGTGTCACTGGGGTAATATTAGTCTGGAAAAATCACACTCTCTTCTCTGTCAGATTTCACTGTACTGTCTGTCAATTCCAATTCACTTTCTAATCCATTCTCTATGACAATGGCAGATTCCATTATGAATTTCACTCTTAAAGGCAGCATGTTATTGAACTGTCTCAGTAAAGGGTGTCCAAGGACCACAGAGTGGGGAAAGGAACTCTATTACAAGAGGCACAGGTGGTCAGTTGTGTGATCTGGGGGCATCCCTTTTGGTACTGGGCAGGAGTCCTCTGAACAATGTAGTCTTCTTTGCACAGGGTGGGACTTCCCAGTCCTACCCATGTCTGATATTATTACCCTCCCTGGCTCTTTCTGCTCTCTGCTTTCAGACTTTGACTCCCTCTACTCACACAGCTTTCACTGTGGTTGCTTTCTGAAGCATAAATCATAGGTGGTGAGATCTTGTCCAGCCATACTCTCTCTTCTGTGGAGGCTGTTGTATCTGCCCTTCATCTGTTTGCCTATGAACTGTGAGTATAGCCTATCCACGTCAACCAGGTCCTTCACAGCCATGGCAGAGGGAAGAAATGCCCCCTTCTTCAGTGGGGTCTCACTCCAGTTACATATCAAAATCTCCAGAGAGCCCTCATTCATCTCTAAGCACAGTATTTTAGGGTTACTTTAATTCTTACAGCTTTTGTTGTAGCTTTATAATAATGTGTTCACCTGCTCCCTTGTTGAATCTCTCTGTGATATCTAATGCCTGACTGATGCTAACCTCAACTGACCCTCATTCAACTCTAAATCATCACATCTTGAACATGAAGAAATTGTACAAAATCCATTCAAAATCTCCATTCCTATAATTTCTCTTTTCATATTGCAATACGAACTTGTTTTTATTTAATTCCACACATGACATATTCAAAGCGTAAAAGCTCAATGCAGCTACTTGCTTTGCCAATAAGACGGTGAAGATAACATGTAATCGTCCTCCCAGGTAAATACTCTAGAGGTGTGATTGTTAATAGGATCTAAAGTTCATTTATCATAGTTATATAACTATGAGATTTCTGTTTCTGTTGTTAACATACTTTGTGTGTGAAATATTTGAGACAATGAATATCTGGTATCTAACATCAACCTAGCCACAAAACTTTCAATACAAAATACATTCTGCCTGAACAATGTACTGGGATAATGGTGACATGGAACTTGTGGGAATGACTGACTAACTTTAGCCCAATCCCGTAAAGGGAGCCTACACACCCAACACTGCCTGGATGGCCAGGAATCAGAGGCAGAACAGTTCAGAGACTCAAAAGGAACCAAATATGACTGGCAATAAAGAAAAAAAGTCAATGAAACGTTTCCTAATGATATTCTACTATACTTCTAGATTGGTGCCTAGCCCAGTTGTCAACATATAGCCATGGTCCAGCAACTTGGAGAAGCACATGCAGAAACCCAAATCCAAACACTAGGCAAAGCCTGGTATCACCAAAGAAGGGGGATGTAGGAGTCAGAGGGGTCAAGGATATCACAAGAACATGGCCCACAGAATCAACTAAGTAGGGCTCATAAGGGCTCATTGAATCTGAAACAATAATCGCAGACCCTGTATGGGTCTGACCTAGATGGTCTGCATACACATTATGGTTGTATAGCTTGTTGAGACCCATAACAGTATAAGTGGAGGGTGTCTCTGACATTTTTGCCTTTTCTTGGTTACCTTGTCCGAACTTGATATGAGAGTTTGTGTTTAGTTTAATTGTAATTTGTTATGCCTTATTCAATTTATATCCTTGGGAGGCCTGCTTTTATTTTAAGAGAAATGGAGGAGGAAGGGTATCTAAAGGGGGGGAAGGCTGGGCAGATTGGAAGGAATGGAGGTAGGGGTAACTGTGGTCAGAATGTAATGTATGTAAAGAATAAAAATAAAAAATAATAACAATAAATTTAAAAAAATGTATATTGAATATTCACACCCTACTACCAGTCCTGTCCTCCATGCATCCAAATCAAAACCAAACATCACAGTGCTTTCTCTGTGAACTGTAAACAGAGACTGGGCTTTTGTTTCCCGGCCACTCAGACCCAAATAATCACCCAGAAACTATATTAATTGCAACACTGTTTGGCGAATGGCTCAGGCATACTCCTAGCTAACGCTTATATCTGAAATTAACCCATTTCTATTAATCTGTGTATCACTCACTACAAGGGCCTACTTTTATTCTGCCCTGGCGTAGGCCAAAGCAGCTTCTTTGTTACCAATGGTAATAAAGCATATTCATAGCATGCAGAGGAGAATCACATCAGTGAACATCTGGCATTGTAGGTATCCATGTTTATATCCTGTGACAGCTAATCTTGATAGTCAACTTGACCACATCTGAAGTTAACTAAAACACAAGCATCTGGGTACAGCAGTGAGGATTTTCTTGATTTAATAATTTCCTGTGGTAAGACCCACCCTAAGTGCATCACATCTTCTGGTAGCAACCACAGTAAAGGCTATGGAAGAAAAATGTTTTTGCTTTATGTCTACTTGCTCTCACTGTTGCTGGCAAGTTTAGCAATCCTGTTTCTAAGCTACTTGTTCACTGGCATTAGAAACTACTTCTTCAGGATTCCAATGTGGACTGAGGACTCTAGGAATTCCCTGGGACTTCACCTACAGATTGGGAATGTTGAGACAGTTTAGTGGACTGAATAACTAGTGAATTCTTGACTTTTCCATTGGGAAATGGTCATTACTGGAATATGCATTCCACACTGTAAGTCACTCTAATAAAATTCTTTTTGATATTTATAAATACACATATCCATTTTATCAGTCCTATTTCTTGTATAAAGTTAATACATATGTTTAAGTATATTCATTGATCATAATTCATTTAACTATATCTTGATTATGATTATTGTTATTGAATTTTATTGAGTTACTTTAAAAGCTTCACCTGATTAGCAGTAAAAGAGTGAGTATTGCCAAGCTAAAAGTCCTTGTGTTAGTTTCTTCAAAATATCATAGCAGGAGTGGCTTCCAGGCATGAATTTTTCTTTTTTCTTTTTTCATTCTCTCCTATATTACACTCCAGCTGTAGTTTCTTCTCTCTCCCCTCCTCCCAGTCTCTCTTTTCTATCTCCTCTTTCTCGCAAATCTACCCTCCCTCCATCTCCCCTCAGAAAGGAGCACTCCTTTCAGGGACATCATCGAAACATGGCATGGTCCTATAAGACCAGAAACATACTATCAAATCAAAGCTGGGTGAGGCAACTCAGTAGGAAGAAAAGTAAAAGGCGGTAACAACCACCCCTGCTCCTGCTGCTAGAACCCCACAAGAAAACCATCCATGACATATATGCAAAGGACCTAGGTCAGACCCCTACAGTCTCCCTGATCTCTGCCAGCCCTCATGAGTCCAGTCAGTTGATTCTCCTGGCATCCCTGTGCCCACTGGTTCCTCCAATCCTTTCTCCTCCCCTTTCCATAGAACTCCTGAGCTCTATTTAGGGTTTGGCTTCAGGTCTCTGCTCCTTCAGTTGCTGGATGAAGTCTCTCTAGTGTCTTTGATGACAATTCTGCTAGGCTCTGTCCCAGAACACTCTGCAGGCAAGACAAGCTATAGGTTGAAGATTTTTGTGCCTGGGTTGTTGTCCCAATCCTTCCACTAGAGGCCTCACCTGGTTGAAGGTAGTGGATGGTTCAGACTCCACGTCCCCCATTACTAAAATTATTTGCTAGGGTTACTCATGTAGATACCATGCAGTTTCTCTTGCACTGGGTTTCTACCTCACCCCCAAAATGTCCCCAAATTTCAGTTGTTTCTCCCAGTATCTACTACACCCACTTGACATCACCTGTTCCCACCCCCACAAGTTCACTGTAGTTCCTTTCCTTCCCTCAGTTGGTCAACAGACCTTGAGGGCAGAGGAGTCAGAAATGGCAAGCAAGGCTTTGTCTGTCCTGTGAGTATGACAAAAAGCCTTCTGGGAGACTGGTTTAATGTTATAGTTCAACTTCATTCCAGAGGGAGAAATATATAAAGGATAGAGACAGTGGTTGGGACATCAACTAATTTGCATTGGGCAGCATGTTTCTCTCATAAAGCTCCTAGTATATTGTCTATGTCATATGTGACAGCACTGTTTTATTGTAAAGCTCCTAGCACAATGTCTGATTGCTACATGGGCAGCAGTGGGAAAGCTTTTACAGGAAACAGTGTCAAGGGGCGCATCTGAGATAAGCCAGGCATCTAGATCTAGAGACGCTCTTTAAGTAAGGTTAGGTAAAGAGCAGGAAGCCTTGCCTTGGGGAGGGGAAGACAGGGAGGAGGGAGTCTTCCATGCTGCATCTAGCTCTGAGATAACTGTCAAGACATGGTAGACTCCAACCTCTGGCCACAGCAGGGCCTCCCAACACTCCACCCATGAGAAATCTATTCTATTTCCCCTTCCCAAAGAGATCCATGTGTCCTCCTCTTAAGCCCTTCTTGTTACTTAGCCTCTTTAGGTCTGTAGACCGTAACACATTATCTTTTACTTGACAGATAATATACACTTTTAAATGAGTACATGCTATTTTTGTCTTTTTGGGTCTGGGTTACCTCATTCAGGATGACTTTATCAAGTTACATCCATTTGTCTGCAAATTTCATGATGTCATTGTTCTTAGTGGTTTCAGTACTAGGAGTCTCAGATCAGATGAGAACTAGGTTGCTTGGTTTTAAATCTCAAATCCAAGTCCTAACAATATAGTAGCGTGTTTGAACAGTGGTGTGCATGGGAGAGGGCAGTAGAGACTGAAACAAAGAAGATCTCATCAAGTTTAATACATAAAGAAATCGGTTGGCAGAGAAAGACTATAGGCCTTTCCTTGTGTGGGCTTCATCTAATGAACAGAACGTGCAAGCAAAAAGACTCCCCTGTCAGCTATCAATGTTGGGGAGGTGTATATCTGTAAATGTCCTTTAAAGGTTCCAGTGTCTCCTGGCTCAGGGCTTTTGGGTCACTTCTCAGCTCTCTGGGATAGTCTTATTCTCAGGAGTATTTTTCCTTTAAATAAACTATTCGCATTTCTGTTTCTAACTGTGGATCTCTGTGTAATCTTTTGTCCTGGGACAAAGGAGCTTGGAATCTGAACTCTGTGTTTATAGCATGGCATTCCAAGTGCAAACCATTCACTTTGGGGTCCTAAGAATTGCTAAACTTAGTAGCTTTTCCTTGGGCAAGCTTCTCACTCAGGCAATTTCGTACAGAAATGCACTACTAACTGCCCATTTTAAAAAGATCTAGCTCAAAACAAAATAACTTTTTCTTTCTTTTGTTTGTTTTTTGGATGTTTGCTGAAAGCCAAAATATGTGGAAGAAAACCCACTGGACTTTCTCCCTGTTTTGTTAGAGACCGCTCACTTTTCCTACATCTACCTGCCAACCTTTCTCTTCTCTGTGATCTTTAGCCTGCCTGGTTTTTCTCTTAAACCATAGTAAAATGATCCTCAACCTTTCATTTAATGCTGCTTTTAAATTCTTTTTTTTATCGAGGAGACTATGCACCCATAAGCAGAAACTAGATTTCCCAGCAATGGAGTCAGAAAGAGTGGGAAACTTTTTTTTCTTCTCACAGGTTCAGTGTGGAAATGAGTCAATCTAAAACAAGCCACTGGATGTAATGATTGGCTTTATGTATCTACTTGACTAGAGTAAGGGTGGCCACAAAGAAGAACATATTTATAAGTGTTTCTATAAGAATGTTTCCAGAAAAATTAACATTTAAATCAGTAGGCTCAATAAAGATGACACACTCCACTGTGGGGATGGGCATACTTCTATCTGTTAAACTTATTAAGGGTCTTCAGCATAGTAAAAATGATAGGGAAAATGCTCCATGCTATGTTGCTGTTAAATTTTGAGCTGGAACATCAGTACCTTGCTGCTCTTTAACATCAGTATTGCTGGTCCTTGGGCTTTTAGACTTGGTTCCAGATACATCACTGACTGGAAAATGTCACATTGGACTTCTCAGTCTTAGCACTTACATGTGCCAATTCCTATAGTTAATAAATAAACAGACAAACAAATAAATAATTAAATGCAATTTATAGATTGTACAAACACACATTCTTGACTTACAAGGGGTTATTTTCAAGTATCCCCTTCATAAGCTGAGAATATTATGAATTGAAATATGTCAGATGCACTTATTAAACACCACACATGAGCAGCATAGCAACTTTAGAATAATACTTGCTTAATCCATGTGGCATGGTTTACTGGTAGCTGTGGCCTACTGTGGATTTCCAACAGTAGTATCACATTTTATGACTTTAACTGAGAAAAAAAATGAAACTTCAAAATTCAAAATACTATTGAACCAGCATTGATTTCTTGACATCGTAGGAAAAAAATACCTTAAGTCGAGGACCATCTGTGCCTTGCCTTTTTTGTCCTATTTCTTCAGTTTCTCTGGGGAGTCCTGGCTGATACAAGGGACATCTGTTTTGCTTTCATATGGTTGGCTCAATAAATTACCACCCAATATGTGTCTAAAAAGAATTTATTGTCTTATAACTCTAGATGCCAGAATTCTGATTGCAAGGTATCTGCCGAATTGATTCAATATGGATCCGTGTAACATCAATCACCACCCCCCAACAATTCCCATTGCTCCCCCTTTATGAATATCTGTGTCCTCTTTTTTCTATGTTTTATAGGGACAGTCCATACTGAAATTAGTATATAGGATGATCTCAGCTTGAGCTCTTCGACATCATCATCAGAGAGCATCATTTCAAAAAGGGTCACAATCCTAGGCACTGAGTAGAAACTTTTTTTCTTTTTCTTTTTCTTTTTTTTACCATTCAATGCACTCAACATTTTCTAAGTATGAAAAATGATCCAGGCATAAAACAAAAATAATCCAAAAATCAACCAAGCCATATTTAGCAATATTCAGTGGTCATGAGTTTGGTGTCTCTGGAGAGCTTAAGGGTGGCTTGACTGTCTTATGAAGAATATATGATGAGAAGGCCTAGACAACAGAATCAGATCAGGGAATGTACTTCTATTGCAAATCTATACTGCGCAGCAATGACTCTGGAGGTATCCTTCTATGACACTTTGAGTTATGCAGTGACAGGAAAAAAGTCAAATCTGGTGAGTTGTCAGATAATTAATGCTCTGTGTAAATGGATCTCACCTCTTGCAATGATTTGTCAACATGTAACCCTCTAGTGTCACGTGTAAAGAGAGTCTCAGAGGTTTGTCTAGATCAGGATGACCTACAGCGATGTCTAGTGAAGCTCATCTTGATTATGCTGATTAAGATGGGAAGCCCCACATACTATGTAAATGACACCATTCTCCAGGCAAGATGCTCTGGATTGCAAAAGAATGGCGAGAGCAAGCCGAGCACTGGCACACAGTCCTTACTTCATCACTTTTGGCTCCTGATGGAAGATGTAATACAACCAGTTCTCTTTCTTGCCTCTGTTGATTTCTCTGTCAGATTAGTAACCCGTAAGTATGAATTAAAAAAAATATTCTCCTTTATATGTCTTTTGTTAGAGCATTTTAATCTGAGCAACAGGAAACAAAACTAAGACATAACCTGTGAAGAAACCTTGGGCCATGTATACATCATAGCAGGGTTGACCTTGATGCTGACAGATGGGAGAGTTGGAGGTTTATGTCCCACTTTCAACCCATCATTGTTTGGGACAGTGATGCTTTAACTCGGTGATACCTTATCACTTAGAGCAACAGAGTAGGCTCTGAGGACTCTAGAATGTCTATAGGAAGAGATGCAGACTCAGTACCTCTGAAGTTGGGTCATTGTATATTAGTGATGAATGAGAGGGCATGAATGGATTGCCAATAAGATGTACCATGCTAATCTATAATATATTTGCAATGATCATTAGTTATAATTTGTAATAGAAATATTTAAAAATATATAAAAACATTAGAAAGAGAATCCACTTGCAAATTGCTCCGCACCCTGTAAGAGCTCAATAAAGGTTTTATTTCCCCCTTCCATACTTGCTCTTTGCTTTGTAATTATTTGTCTCCATGCTGGTTTTCCCCAATGACTTACACCTTTGTAGGCGTAAATATTCAGAAGCTTTCATAACTATCCATCATATATCAGGTACCACTTACACCTTACTGTTACATCCTTTCTCTCCTACTTAAACAATAATATGTGCAAAATGAGGGCCAAAGATCGCCAGGGAATTTGGAGTATGTTATGCTAATCAAGTGGCTTTCTTGTTAAATGTTCATTATCTGAGCCTGGGGGCATCTTCTTGGAAGGTTCTGGATAAAGTTTAATTTCTATTTGAGTCTCTCCTGGATGAAGACTCCCTGAGCAAAGTCCAGTCAGCAACTGCTTTATTAGCATATCCAACACCACATGCAAATATCTACAGCCTCAGTGTGTGGAACTCCAAAGGGAATTCCTATCACTGGAATGAGCTACATTGAGGATGACAATCTTTTTAGTGTCATTAGGGTAAATGAAGTGGTAATGGAAGTGCAGATTATAGCAACTTCAGTAATTTATTTCACACTCCTCCATCAGGGTAGCTTTTACAAACAGCTAGCATCCTTAATTGAAATGTAAATGAATGATAAATTATGAAAAATGTATTATGAAAAGTAAAACACGGCCCAAATAAAAGATCAGAAATGAAAGGTTTTATGAAGTTGAGAAAATGAATCTGAAATGTTAATTGCCTGCCTGGGAATAGCTCCCAGAGCCCTCACAAGGGAGGGGTGAAAGGAGAGACTGCCTACAGCCTGCGTATTTGTACACTACTCTGGAAGAAATAGCATGGGTGTCAGAGCCTTCCCCACTTGCCCTCCTGGAGACCTAACCCAAGGGATGTGAACAATGAACAAAGGGAGAAGTATCAGTGGGGGAGCCAGAGAGCATACTGTTAAGACTCCCGGGATACAGTACACGTTCCACTTTTTTTTTTTATTAATATTTGAATGAAAGAAAATAACTTAAAACAAAAAAAAGTATCCTTAGCAAAGTAAACATTTTATTTCTTTTCTTTTTTCTTTATATCACAAGAAATAGGCATCACCTTTACCCAAACTGTGGCCTCAGATCCTTCCCATTGCATATCATTTCTTCCTAACTGTGAGAGACAACACAATTGTGACCTGTAGTATGCTGGGAATCTGTGGCATTTCAGGAGCTGAGGCCTGTGTCGTGCTAGGGGCTGGGATCAGTGGCAAACTGGAGCCATTCTTCATTAGAATTATAATATCTTCAACAATCTCTTTAGGGCCAATGACAAGCTTTGGAAGGAAAGTACATCAGTTTCCTGTTGCTGTTATAACAAATCACTACCACAAGAACAGCTGAAAACCAGAAAAATGCATGATAGATGCCAGGTCAGCAGCGCAGTGATGAGGGACACCTTTAATCCCAGCACTCAGGAGGCAGAGGCAGATGGATCTCTGAGTTCAAGGTCTGCCTGGTCTACAGAGAGGGTTCTAGGACAAATGGAGCTACATAGAGAAACCATCTTGGGCTCTTCCCTTCCCTCACACAAAAAAGAGACAGGCCAGCTGAACACAGTCAGACTGCAGTTGCAAGTGAGTATTGACATGGCTAGTGTCTTCTGGAGACCCAAGGAACAACCTGATTTCTTGGTTCTGCACCTCGTAGAAGCGCCCTGTGCTGCAGCCCTTTCACAAATCTGCCCAACCACCTCCGTCTTTCTTCTTATTGTGACCTGTAACCCATTCTGTCCTCTCAGGTCCTTGTCACACTGTGTTCTCGTGCACATTGAAAACTGTGGCTTAGCCCAAATCCTCTAGCATACCTGCAAATTCCTTCTTACCATGGGTGAGAACGTATGTGCAGATTCCAGCAATTAAGAACGGGGCACCCCTCAGGACCCTTTGTCTCTCAAGGTTAGAGGGACATTAGAAGTTATGGAAATAGTACTCATTGGTGGTTCTAAATTTTAGAAGAACCTGTAATTTTTGTTTTGTTGTTTGGTGTCTGTGTATGTTCATAGGCAGGAGTGTGTGTGTGTGTGCGCGCACACACGTGCACGTGCTCAGGGCTAGGTGTGTGTGTGTGTGTAGAAGTGGAAACCAGAGAACACTAGTCTTTGTATGTTGTATGTCTTCTGGAGGAGGCTAGATCTCTCACTGGCTTGAAAAGTCACAAGCAAGCCAGATAGATGGTCTAGGCAACACTGGGAATCTGCCTGTCTCCACCTTTCATAGCGTGAGATTGCAAACGTGTTACCATACCTATTTTGTGTGTGCATGTGTGTGTATGTGCATACATGTGTGCATATGCATGTGTTTACGTGGGCTTTAGGGATTCAGTTCAGGTCCTCATGCTTTTGCAGCAAGCACTTTACTTACTGAACCAACTTTTAAGGCCCTGAACAACTTTTATCTAAAGCAATGAAATAAGAATAAAGAAGACAATTCTGGAATGGGTACTCATTCTATCTTTCTCCTATGGCAGGTCTCCTTCTCGCATCATAAAGGAGGGGCAGATTCCTAAGCAGGTTTCATTGATCTGGGTAATTTAAACTCTTGATTATTAATACCAAACACTTAAAATTGTTGATGCTGCATTTTTGCTTTTTTGTTCTTGTTTTTAAAGTTTACTTCATGTACTCTTACTTTTGTGTTCATTATGTACTATTATTTATGAATTATGTACTATTATGTGGATGTGAATGACACAGCACAGATGTGGTCAGAGGACCACTGTCAGAAGTGAATTCTCAATTTCTACTTTAGTGAGGCAGGGTCCCTCTTGTTCTTGTTGTACTGTGTACTCCAATGCAGTTAGTTCTTAAGCTTCTGTGTCTCCACCTGCCTCTCACTGTATGAGGGCTAAGATTACAGATGCATATTATCACATCTGTGATCTCTCTCTGTGTGTGTGTGTGTGTGAGAGAGAGAGAGAGGGAGGGGGAGGGAAAGAGAGGGAGAGAGAACTGGGTATTGAACTCAGATCATCTGGCATGGGCAGAAAAAGCTTTTACCTGTTTGAACCATCTCTTTGGACTTGTTACTGTGATTTAAAATATTCGAAGAAGAGTCACACTGTTCCCTGCCTTTAAGTATTAGAGATTAAATTTCATTGTCATATGACACTGAATAATACAATAAATATCTATACAAAGGCACCAAGAAGCAAGAAAAATTGGTCAACTGTCCCTTCAATAGGATGACCTCATTGAACAGAGAAATTCAGTACAATCCTATGCATATTCTCTGATCACCTCTTCATAAACCTTAAAGCATCTCTTCAAATATTTCAAAAGACTCACAATTCATTTTGTCACAACCATGCAACTAGTTCAGAATCTGGTGGCATTCCGGGCAGTACTGAAAACAAATGTGCAAGCATGGTGCAGGCTGCTTTGGTGAGTTAAGATTGCTCTGGATCCCATTTTGAGTATGCTGATACCCACAATTGCTTGATATTATTTACAACTAACTGAAATAATTGAGGCTGAAATTTCAGTCTTTAGAATGCGCCCATTTTTCTAAAGTCCTTGATAGAAGATTAAAATCTGTGATAATAAAACTATGATAATTTTGGAGGTAGATGATTTTTGTTTGACTATAGATCTGTTTTTACTCACTGTTCACATAATATTGACACATTGCCTTACCTCTGTCCCTCTGATTTTCCATTGATAACATGGAATTGTCTTAAGGATTCTTGCTGTCATTAGTTTGTTATTTCTGGAGCTGTTATTACAATAAGAGCCTACTTTTGAAATGAAATTGCACAATCAAAATTATGTCTGTGAAGAGCATCAGAGGCTTCTGTAGTTTGGCCAGGCCTCAAGGACAATGTGAAGAAACAGTGAGCTTAGGATGTTCACTCCTGTGAAGAAAAGAGGGACAAAGATCTGAGGACAAGATCAGTATGCTTGAGGCTGTAGAACTGACTGAATGACGTATCTGGGTGTTGTCACCTCATCTTGTTTCACTATTAGACTCAGAGTCACATCTTCAATTCTTGTGGTTCTCAGGACCTTCAGGTTAGAGCTAAGTCATATAGCTGATTCTCTCTCATTTACAGACAGAAGATTAGGGGACCTCTCAGCCTTGGTAATCATGTGAAACAGTTATCATAAAAGCCCCCTTCATCCTCTTCATACCTAGTCTCAAATCTGTATGTATAGATGATGGCTGACAGGTAGCCAGATAGATAATAGATGGATAGACAGAAAGATACATAGATGATAGATGAAAAAAGATAGATGAAAAGAAGTTAGAAAATAAGGGGGAAGGAAGGAAAAGACAAGAGGAAGGAAAAATAAGAAATCCAACTGTCCTTTTTTTTCTTCCTAAGCCAATGGAAAACTAGTATTCATCCCTTCCTTCCTCCCATCTCCCTGTCTCCCTCCCTTCCTTCCTTCTTTCCTATTTTGTAAAGGAAAGTTGGATACCTTGTTTAATTAAATCATCTATTCAATAAACATAATCTGAACTATAGAGAAGAGAGAGATTAAATACTTTCCTTGGGTAATTGGCAAATCAAATCACAAGCACATTGCCTGCTGCACATTTATGAAGTACTTTACCTTGGCTTCAAGTCTTCTTTTTCATTTTAATCATATTAAGCCATTTCATTCTCTCTTCCTACCAAAACATTTTGCATATTTCCTTTGCTGTATTCTTTTTTATAATATGTGTTTGTTTATTTATTTTTATTAGTTTTTTTTAAAAAAATACCAATCCAAATTCCCATTCCCTCCCCTCCTCCCATTCCCTCCACATACCCTCCTATCCCACCCCCTTTAATCCTAAGAGAGGGCAAGGCACATTGCTTTGTGGAAGGTCAAAGGCCCTACCTACTACATCTAGGCTGAGCAAGGTATACATTCAAAGAGAATAGGATCCCAAAAAGCCAGTACATGCAGTAGAGATAAATCCCAGTGCCATTGCTAGTGGACCAGACTGCCCCAGCCATACAAGTGTCAACCACATTCAGAGGGACTAGTTTGGTTGTATGTTTATTCATTCCCAGTCCAGATGGAGTTGGTGAGCTCCCATTAGGTCAGGTAAACTGTTTCAGTGGATGAACCCTTCATGGTCTTGACCTCTTTGCTCANTTCCTTCTACTCTTCAACTGGACCTTGGGAGCTCAGTCCAGGGCTCTGATGTGGATCTCTGCCTCTTTTTCCATCTGTTGTTGGACGAAGGTTTTATGGTGATATTCAAGATAATCATCAGTCTGAATACAGGGCAAGGTTAGTTCAGGTATCGTCTCCTCTATTGCTTAGGGTCTTAGCTGGGGTCATCCGTGTGGATTCCTGGGAATTTTTCTAGAGCCAGGTTTCTTGGTAAGAAAGCACCATCCTGAGTGAGGTAACCCAGACCCAAAAATATGAATATGGTATGTACTCACTCAAAAGTGGATACTAGCTATAAACAAAGGACATTGAGCCTAGAAAAGCTAAGTAATAAGGTGAACCCAAGGAAAAACATATATAGACCCACCTGGAAATTGGAAACAGACAAGATCGCCTGACAAAATTTGGAGCATGAGGGTGGGGGTAGAAGAAAGGGGAGAAGGGGAAGAGGAAGAAAGAAGGGGAGGGTTGAGGAGAAATTGAAGGGATGGGATACTTGAGATGGAGGAAGGACAGAAATAAGAGCAAGGAAAGAGATATCTTGATTGAGGGAGCCTTTGCTGCATTCTTAATCTGAAACATACAGAAGAGTCTCTGATAGGCTCAATAAAATTCAGAGGAAAGAACCAGTAGACAAGCACCATGTAAAAAACACTAAGCACTTAGTTTCCCACTGATCTGAGGTTTTCTGTTGGTCCCCTGCGCCCCTGCTCCGTGCATCTGAAGGTCTCCTGCCAGCTGTGGCTTTAGATAACTGTATTCACTTCATTAACTCTATGTAAAGAGCTTCATAATCTGTGGCCAGGTCTCTTTTGTTTCTTTTTATTTCTATGCAGCTTTTTCTACATAAAACCTCCCACAGGGGCCTGCTGATGCTTACATATGATGCTTGGATGGCCCATAGGTTCTTTGTGAAATTACTGCTCACAGTTTTTGAATATTTTATAAAATTACCACTGTTGCCTATTTTGTAAACAAAAGAAAAATTGTTTAGGAAAGTCTATTTTACATATCTCAACATTCATTCTTTAAATAGTTGACCAGTTTGGAACATGTTAGCCTATTCTGAGCGGTGCACATCCCTACACAGTGCTCAGTTTCAGAGTTTTACCATCTCTACCACTTTATAATCTACTGTCTGTCACCAAAACATTTTATTCTAGAAATTTTAATAGAAAAGAATTATAGAAAATATCTGTTTCCAGAATCCATCCATAGTACAGAATGTATCAATATTTTTATTCACCCTTGTGAATGACTACTATTCTATCACATGGATTTACTGCATTTTGCTTATCAGTTTCTTAACCCAGAGACATTTTGATTTGGGTCATTTTTTTAGTCTGGTGTATAGTGATGCTATAGATATTCAAGTATAAATCATTGTGAGGACATGTGGTTTTAATTCTTTGGAGCATTAGATAGCAGTGTAATTTCTGAGTTTTGGGGTAAATTTGGTGATCTTTTTGAGATGAGTAGCAAATCTGAATGGTCCCTGAAGTTCAGTCAGGCTTATGAGTTAGGTTCCCCAACATACCTTGTGAGGGCTTCAGCTTCAGAAACTGGATCCTGAGCAGGGCTGATCTACAGAACTTGTGACTCTCTAATTCTGGTTCTTATCCCTCTCTCATCCAGACCTGATAGGGGATAGAGTGTGGGGGTGGGATTGCTCCGTAACAAAGACAGACATTGCAATGACACAATTGTTGATGTCTTACCATGGATGAATTGTCGGGGAGAGTTTCAAAGTCTTGGTGTTTATAGAGAGAGCCCTTCAAACTGATAATCATATACTAGGAGAATTTGGATTTTGAAATCCTGACATGACTGAAGAATCTTTGATGCGTGTGCCTTCTTGGAATAACAAGATATCTACTTTGTTGTTATCGTTGTTTTATTTTGTTATGTGTGTTTTGTTTTGTTTTCAAGACAGGGTTTCTTTGTGTAGCTCAGGCTGTCCTGGAACTCATTCTGTCAATCAGGCTGTCTGTCAACTCACAGAAATCTGCCTACTTCTCCCTCTCAAGTGCTGGGATTAAAGGCATGCACCACCACCACCAGGCCAAGAAAGCTGTTTTTGTTTCAGAGGCAGAATTTCGATTTGAGAACATTCTCATTGCTATGAGAATGATATGCAGGGACAATTGCCTTAGAGGCCATTGGCTAACAAGATTAAATATGTGAGGTAAATGAGATTATGACAAAATGTATTAATATATCCCACAGGATATAAGGAAGACATCAAAACAGCATCTCCCTCCAATATTCAACTGTGCCATGTACCTGGATGCTTTTATGTTGCATCTTTAAATTGTCTTAGTTTGTATTTTTGCTTATGTCAGTAAATCTATTTTGGCTTTATAGATTCAAGTAGTTAGAAGGATATCTATGTATTTAAACGTTTTGTTTGAAATTGATTAACCTTTTTACAGTTGCCACAATACTTTTCTTTTCCCCTTCAAATGTGATTCTGAAACTTATTTTTTATAATGTTGTAATTTTTTAAATTTTCAAATTACATTTCAATCTATTAAGAGAGAGAGAGGAGAGAGAGAGAGAATAAACAAAGAGAAACTTACAGGAAGTGGTTTTCTCTTCCACCAAGTCCCAGAGTCTACCTCAGGTTGTCAGCCTGTCTGCGAGTGCCTTTACTGGCTGAACCCTCTTGCTGCCTGATTCTGTGATTTGAAAAACTATCTTAAAGATTGTTGCTGACATAGTGCCTGTTTCTGTTAAACATAACAAATGACTTTAGGGATAAAGAAAAATTGATATTCTAATTTCTGTGCACATCAGGTGGTTCAGGGGAAAGAATATCTATGCTCTTGAAAGCGGTATTTAATTTACTTAATTTATCAAGGATTTATTTCTCTTGCATGTTTGAAAAAGGGCAGGTGAGTTATCGAAATGAATTAAGTGAGATGAATGTATTTCTTGGATTAATAAAAATTAGCCAAGTAAGTGGATTATAGAGCCACTAGAGACAATAGAGTTTGGATGCATTTTGCTGAAGAGGGCACCCCACAGTGAGACTTCCCTTTGCCTCAGCACACACTAAGCACACACTGTACCACTTAGTTGTACCTCAGCTTTCCAGACCCTATAGTAACGAGACAGATAATGAATTGCTATTGGGCATGATCAAGAATGCTGTCTTTGTGTTCCATTTGGTTATAAAACGTTTTTGCTATAAGCCAGAAATGTCAACAATTTTATTTTGTAAAGTAATTTTTTAAAAAATAATATTTGAGTTCAAGTAAACATTCTATGATTTCTGAAGGGCACACCTCTGTCAGTCAAGGACTTGCCAACCTGAATTTCAGGATAGACACACTTTGCATGGCCAATGGAGACACATCACTTTTTAATAGAGTTGCTGGTAAAGCCTGATAGTTAGACATTGATGCATGCTAATCCGAAAAACTGAGCACTGTGCATAAAATAGAATAGTGGGTTATGATACCTAGATTCACTTCATGGGTTTTCTTAAACAGCTGAACTGCAGCAACTTGAAGAATCCATTAAAGTGCAAGATGCTCATTGTTTTCATACAGTCATATTAATAAAGACAGATTTGCACAAAAGACATCTTAGAGGAGCAGGAAATCTTGATTTAGTAGTACAATTGTTTTATAAAGGTATATGCATGTATTTCTTTGTATATTTTAGGCCATTTTTTAATTCACTCTTTGACAATTCTATTCACATATATAGTGTGTCTTGCTCATATCCAAACCCTCATACTCTCTCCTCTTTGATTTCCTCAACATTTTCTCCTCCCACCTTCATGCCATCTTTTTTATTATTATTAATAACCCACTGATTCCAGTTGGTGCTGTCTACAGGTATGTTAAGATGGTACCATCCACAGCAGTATAGGCAGTCAATCATGGCCCAATCTTGAGGAAAACTGATTCTTTTCTCCAGGATCCATTTATTCCTGATAGCATGTCAGCCAGAAATAAAGTCTCCTGAGCTTGTGTTCTATCTGGGCTGAATGCTGACCAGCTTGATCCTGTACAAGGCTCTCCTGTAGGTTACCATAGGTGCTGTAATTTTATGAATGCAATGGTTATGTGGAGGTACCTTCAAGCTCCTGATCTGCCTACCTCAATCTCCCAAGTGCCGAATTATGAATGTATCACCACCTGCAACTTGAAAAATCGTATATGGATTTTAAAAATTGGGATTTTAGATTTTTTCAGAAGCCCCACCCATCATTCTGAGTTCTCACTTCAGAACTTAAATATTAATTTCTCTTGTGCATTCGGAAGCTCTACGCTAGTTCTGATGAGTAATGACAAGAAAAATCACCCACAACAAGAACATGAGACCCAGGAATAAAAATCCAAAGAGGCAGAAATGTCACTCACCAAGATCCTTTTACTAAAGTCGCTGAAGGAAAGCTTGTGGGATCACAGTGCACAGGTTTGAAGACTGCTCTGATAGTCTGCTTGTGTTGCACGTCATTCAACATAGGTTACATATTCTCTTCCACGGGATCAGAAAGAGATGAGAGTATGCAAGCAGGACTTTTGGTTCTATAAAAGACTGGACTTCCTGTTAAACCTGAGAAACATACAACATGAGAAACGAGATGTTTTGAAGTGTGCTAATGATGAACAGCACCCAGCATTTGGATTCAAGGTCAGCTTATCGGTTCTTGGTCAGGCAGTATTGTGCCTTTCACAGTTACCAAGCTTTGATCTGTCTTTCTCATAACATTTTTAATGAAGAAAAAAATGATTTTGGAAAACACATTGATAGTATATAAGCTTAAATTTTTAACACTTTGAAATTAGTGTCCATGGATTTGAAACTGTATTTTTCATACTATTGGAATGTGTGGGTATTAGAGAGCTGACCATTTTGGGGTGGTTTGGCTTTCTTTATTCTGTGGAGTCAGATATTTTACCAGAGAGTTTCATTCTTAGTAATGTGTATAATTCATCCCATCTCATTTACTGAGTGTTGTACTATAAATGCAAAGTTATGTGTAATTGGGCAATGACTACTCAGAATGTAGTATTTTCAAATAACATTACTTTATTCTGCACATGCCTATGTGGGTCATTTGGCCTGAGATCTACTGGGTTGTTCTTCTCTGTGCTCCTCTTGGAAGACTAGCTGTGTGGCTTGAGTACCAACACTCAGCAGCTCAACATTTGGTGCCAGATGCTAGCAAGTGTTTCTCTAAAATTTCAATTAATGATCCCAAGCTGAAATGATATCCTCAGGCCACAAGAGTGTGCGTGGAAGCTGCAAAGACAATTGAGACTAGTGTTAAAGGAGGCACAGAGCATTCCTTCTTCTTAATTGAGAATGAGACATAACATCAACTCGGATATGAAGACTAGAAAGATTGCATCTCCAGGAGAGCAATGAGGTAACATTCCAGAAGGGTTTGCAGATGAGGGTTGATATATGTGTGTCGTTTATACAATTTATGACATCCAATTAATATCAGCTCCATCAGTCATTACAGCCATGAACTTCCAGCCCAGAATGAGGGGAAACAAGGAAGCAACTGGTTACTCCTGTAACAGGAGCTCATTCTTGGGACAGCTATCTGTTACTATAAGGACTGAATAAGTTAGTGTTCATACGCCCCAGGACATATCACCCCAAACTGATCTGAGTACATGAGGATGAAACTAAAAATAATTGACACATCATGTGCTTACTTTATGTCAGAGGCAATTCTAACATTAATATACATTAACTCACTTCTCATAACAATCTTACAGAGTGGGTGTTATGATTTATTTACATGTAGTCTATGAAGAAACTGAGGCACAAATAAGAGAAGTGTCACTCCCTAAGTCACACAGACTATAAATGGTAACTAGCCCTTCATTAAAGGCCATCTGACTTCAGATTCCTTCTTAACCTTTTCGTAATGGTTTAGAGGAGCTCACAATGGAGCAATCCAGCAGATATTAGATGTCTGGGAGCAAATGGGTAAACTGTGAAAAGGAGGTACTGAAGGAAGCTACAGAGAGAAAAAGAAACTGGAAAACACATGGAAGACAGATGCACATAGAAACAGGAAGACTCGGGTACTTCAAGTTTGTCATTGTCTCTCAGCCATCACATTTTTTAAAAGTTTGTAAACAGGGAAAAAATACAAATTCACAGATCTAGTCACATGTTCATAGTCATACTTGTGTGTGTATGTATGTATGAATATGTGTGTACGTATGTGTGTATGCTAGTGTGCAAAAGAGGATCTCCATTACTTCTTCATTCACTCTTCTCATTTTTTGAGACAGGGTCTCTAACAGAACCTGTGAGACTCACAGATCCTACTAGGCTGTGTTGCCAGTGAGTTCTCCAGGTGCACCGATTTCCATTCCTGAAGACTGAAGTTGCAGACACATGTGGCCATGCCTGGTTTTTATTTGGGCTTTGGAGATTAGAGCTCAGGTCATTTTTGCCTTAACAGCAAGCACTCTCATCCTTCGGGCCAATTCCCCGCACCCATGTTCCACCTTTACTAGGCATTTAAGTTTGGTTTTGTGTTCTGTATGAAACTATAGCTATAGTGACCTGTTTCTATTAGATCACAATTATTAGAGGCTTCTTGGCCTACACACAACTGGGAAGAACTATTGTCATGTTGATGCCTTTGAAGTCTTACTGTGTGTTATTGTCACTTTTATACCTTTACCTCATTGTGTGCTATGATGAGATAGGAAAGTTATTTCACTTTACTTCCTGTAGCACTGAAAACTTCTATTGCAAGCTTGCCCATCCCTTACTTTGTTGATCTTATTCACAAATTAGTTTTATTTCTGATAAGGATTTCAAATCAGAAATTTAATGTTTAAGAAATTTTACATGTAGAAAAAATGGCTCATGAGTTGGAAATAGTTTTAAAACATGCATTATGTAACTGAATAAATGCATTTTCCAAGTTGAAATAAAATGAGTCAAGAAAGTGAATAACAGCAAAAGAAAAAAAGTGATTGCTGAATGTCCAGGATCCCAACCAACATGTAGAAAGTTTTAAGTTCTTAAAAATGGTTTTCTGGGTAAACTGGGCAGATGGCTCACTGAGCACTGTGTTTGTCATGCAAGAATGAGGACCTGAGTTCAGATCCCCAGCACCCTCATAAAAACTATATGCTGACATTCACCTGTGACTGGTAGGGAAGATGATTCCCAAGGCATCCTGACCAGCTAGCCTAGCCAGAATTCAGTGTAAACACATATCAAAATCCCAACCAGAATGTAGGGTAAACTCCTATCAAAAGTAAGACACACACACACACACACACACACACACACACACA
>LOJH01040837.1:0-12266 GCA_001685095.1 Ellobius talpinus
CCCATCTCTTCCTTCAAATGCTCTCTGATGGATCTTCTGGTACAGTATCAGGGCCCTTTGCTGGCCAGGGACCTTGCAGACAAAAGGCCTAGTTTGCTGCCTGCAGGCTTAGTGAAACAAAGGAATTCCAGTTCTGTTGCACTCACCACCCTGTCCCATCCCCAAAACAGGCTGAGCTGGGGGATCTTCGAAACTTGTTTTCTTTATGATGTTCATGGTCTAACATTGCCTTGGTCATATTCAGTCACCATGAGATGATAAAGCTCTTAACACGATTCTCTAATTTGTTAGGGAAGTATACTGTGTACAAGAAATCGTTGAATATAACCAGTCTCAGAATTTTTTATTATTTGTCTCCTTTTAATTTTTATCAAAACTTCTAGTTGATCTATAACTTGAGTTTATGACTTTCATGGAGCTGCCAATCAATACAAATTGCTTAAAAACTCTTTATACAGGCATGACCGTACATGTCTTTAATCCCAGCACTTGGGAGGCAGAGGCAGGCAGATGTCTGTGAGTTGAAGGTAAGCCTGGTCTACATAGTAAATTCCAGGACAGCCATGGCTAAATAGAGAAACCATGTTTAAAACTGTAAAACAAAAAGCAAAACCAAAACAATTTACTTATTGTTTCACATGGACCACAAGCTTTCAACTTCTGAACTTCCTCCGTATGTCTAACTCCTCTGTGGAAAGCACTCAAGCCTTTGGTTCTTATGTCTTTCTCTTCTACTAAATGAGTGTCCTCTGCTTCTCCTACCGTTCTGAAGCTGTATACTTATATCTCTTTCAGTGATGTGCTTGCATTACAAGCAGGGAATGATTTGGTGACCATAGACTGGTTTTGTCAGCATTGCAATCCTGGTATGGAAGCTTTGGCTGATGAACTAGCTACAACATGAGCATTTGGATTTCTGATACTCTGCTCCTGAGTTGTGTTTTTATTCTCCACTTAATAGAAAGGTCTTTAGAAGTGTCAGCCTCGAGATACTCTTATTGGACTGGAATAAGGTTTCCCCCACATTGCAGAGATAGGTCCATGATATTTGCTGATATCTTATAACTTTTTGAGTAAATATTTCATGTGTGGAGGATGAAAATGATCCCTGAATGTTTCCCGAGCACTGTTTACAGCACCCTGAGCAAAATACCGCAGTTTATACATCACATGCAAAGTCATTTATACTACTGAGATCTAATAGATTTCCTAAACAAGCACTTCTTTGTTTATTGTATGCCTTTATGTTATTTCCTAAGAGATTTAAAAAATGTTCATTGGTTATGTATTGTTTCCTCACTTTTAAGAAGATGTGGGTGGCTGCTCATGACTATTCTGAGCCTAACATTTCTGACATAATATTCCAGATTTGTGCATCTACTCCACAGTTAAAGGCTATAGTTCACAATAGTGTAAAACGATCAGCTACATTTTGTTCATTTACTTTATTTTACATGCATGAGTATTTTGACTGTGTATCTGTGCACCACATAAGTCCCTGGTGCCTACAGACTCCCGAAGAGGTTTCAGATCTCTCAAACTGCAGTTATTATGGCTGTGAGCCACAATGTGAGTGCTGGGAATCAAAACTGAGTCATCTGCAAGAGCAACAAACACTCAAAAATGCTTCAGCATCTCTCCAGTCCCTCCTCCATTCTTTCATTCTTTCCTTTGATCATCTATTCACTTCCATTCTGCCAATATGGTACATATGAAGTGTCATGCAAATAATTCACCCATTATCACTAGACTCTTTTAATGTCTAGTTTTAGTTGATATATCATGACAATTTTCATTTAATGGAATTTTTAGATTAATGTTGCCACATTACTTTTATTTTGTTTATATTGTCTCCTTTTTGTTTTCATCTGCTGTAATTTTGCTACACATGTCTTTTTTGGTTATTTCAACAAATATTGGAATGAAATTTTTATTTATTTGTTTATTTATTTATTTATTTATTTTGGGTCTTCTATGTTTCTATGGCATATTTTACTTGTTGCTGCAAGTTATACATATATTAGTAATTTCTATAATATATAATTTATAGATAATATCTATAAGTTTAGCAGCTAGTTTTTTTGACTGAAACGTTCTCTCTATAGTGCTCTTCCCTTCCCCTTTTAAATTAAATTCTATTATGTACATTTTATTTTCTTACTTTTCTCTTTCCTACCTTTCAAATTTTTAGGTTACATAGTTTTCACTTCCATTTTTCAATTATAGAATTTCCTTTAGTCATTCTTTAGTGTAGGTATGTTTTGACACATTCTCTTTGTTCTGAATTAGTCTGTCAATACTGTGATTTTCCACCATACAGGATAGGTATTTTTACTTGCTACATGATTCTGAGTTGGCAGTATTTTTCTTTTGCTCTTATACCTCTGAGTGTTATTTCTTTGTTAGTTCCATTGTTTTATTCCTTTCTATTCATGTTTTGATTTACAAAATTACATGTATTTATTATGTGAAATATGTTTTGAGAAATGTTTATTTTGTAGAGTGGTTAAATTGATGTCATAGTTACGATTTTTAGTGGTACAGTTTATAAATGTTCTGATTTTTCTGATTTTCAAAAGCACTCTATAGTGTTATTAGCTATGCATAATAAACTCTTACTCTTCTCATTTAATCTAAGTAATTTTGACATTCATAGGCCAATGTCTTCCTTTTTTAATTTTAAAGTTTTTGTTCATTTTACATACCAACCACAGTTCCCCCTCCCTCCCCTTCTCCCTCTTTCCCCACCTTCCCCCCACCCACTCCTCAGAGGGGGTAAGGCCTCCCCTTCCATGGTGTGTCAACAAAGCCTGGCACATAAAGTTGAGGCAGGACCAAGTCCCTATTCCGGCATGAAGGCTGAGCAAGGCACCCGCCATAGAGAATGGGCTGCAAATCTTGTAATTATCAATACATAACTGTATTTTTAATGAAAAATTCAAATATTTCCAATTTATTTTCCTAAATGAGCTTTTGTTTATTTTACGTAACTTTTTATGTTTCAAATTTGCATTTAATTTTCAGACTACAATAATCATGTGCTTATTTCAGTCATTCTGTTTGGAATTTTGTTTTTAATTTTTGTATCAACAGCATCAAACCCAGGGCCTTGTGTGTGTAAAGCAAGAACTCTATCAGTAGCTAAATATTCCAAGTTCCTCCTTTCTGATGTTTAGTTAGGCACTGGTACCTGTATGATTAGCTAGTTATTTAATCATTTCTATGCTTGCTTATGTAAGTTAGGAAAATCAAAACTTTATTTCCTTAAGATTAATAAAACCTCTACATTATCTCCTCCTTACATAATATTTTATATAATCTTACAACTCAGCATTAGTACCATAAATGTGTTTATTTTAAACCTCTTTATATATTGCACACTTAATTAGAACATGGTTTAAGAAAAGCAATTACTGAGAATAAAGATATAAACTTAATGGGAATTTTTCATCTTTGTTGACTATATAATCTTACATACTGGTTTCATGATTTTTCTATGAAGTTTTTAACAGATGTTTATGTTTTTATTCCATCCTTATTGTGCTTCTTGAAAACATGGTTAAATCTGAAGCGAGAGAAACTTGAATGCTTCTACATAGGATATTTCAAAGTTATCAGAAAAGTATTTTTTCCTAATCTACTTTAAAAAAGCATTGCTGACAAAAAATTGAATGCACCAGCCATTTCATTTACTATAAAATATATGTAAGGCAGGAAAATATGCCCTACTGCTGTGTCATAGGCACAATGTGTTTTTCATTGATGTAGTTTAATGAATACTTATGGCACAAATGCATGAATTAAAGAAAGAATTGGAAACTGTTTTCATTTACTAAGTAGCCCCAAGGAAGTCAGAAATGTTAATGGAATAATACTTATCCTGAAATGTTTGTCTGTTCTACATTAGTTAACAGCTAAATATTTTGCAGTAAGAAACAATGTAATTAAATGAACTCTAATGAGAGTGAGATAGCTCAGATTTCTGTATTATTAGAAAGATCACACATTCTCTTTTAAAATAAAATATTAAATAGCAAGAACCCAAATCTAATTTTCTCTAATATTTTATCTTTTATCACATTAATTAGAAAGAAATTATGAAGGATTAGATGTCATGATGACAATAGGCAGACAAAGGCAAGGACAGAGAATTTTGATTTTTTTGACCATTATCGAGAAAAAAGTGAGTAGTGATATAATGCATACCTACTATATAAATATACATGTTTATACATCAAATACTAATGCAATAACTACTTTCATTATTATAGAATATTTAATTTGAAGGGGATATTATATGCATGGTTAAAAACTTACATACTTATTCTTTTTTTGTTGTTGTTTTCTTGCTTTTAATATATATATTTTTTAAGGAAAATAATAGAAAATAAAAATAATGGAGCTGTAGAGATTGCCTAGTGATTAACAACATGTACTGCTTTTTCAAAGTAACTAAGTTTGGGTCCCAGCACCCAAATGAAGTGGCTCAGAAAAGCCTGCAACTCAAGCTTGAGGGTTATCTGAGACCTCTGATTTTCACAGGCACTCTCCCCTTACAAATGTGCATATCCATGCAGATGCAATTCAAAATAATGGAAATATCCTTATAAAAATGTAAACAACAGCGTTTCCTTTACTTGTAGGCTATTCACTGTATCTGAGGATTAAAAGAAAAAAAAAACAAGGTTAAGCAATAGGGATGTAGCTCCCTCGGTAGAATGCTTACTTATCGTGTATGAAGTTCTGGGTCCAAGTTTTCAACCCCAGACATGGTCGTACATACCTGTAATCCCAGTACCCAAATAGAGCCAGAAATATTAGAAGTTCAAGATCATGATTAGAATATCAAGATTATGATTTAACATAAAGAGTTTAAGGCTAACCTGGAATATAAGATGTCAGGAAAATAAAGGTAGAAGTTCAATGTAAGAATGCTATCGACCAGGGAATCATGAATGAATATGATTTTACATTGCTAAAATGAAGAGCCAAATTAATACTTTACTGCTTTCTAAGTTTTAACATTAACTAGGTCCATAGGTGGAACATATATTTGGAGATGTACGAACTATATTTTTATTCAAGGGTTAAAACGTTAATGCTAGATGTACTAAAAAAGAGCAGGTCTTGTCCAAACTCAAGCTTAAATAATGTTTCTAAATGAGTGGGACACATTCTTTAATGTGGAGGAATCTTCCACAACATTTCCACTTTCTATGTGATGTAATGCTTCTGAGACAAATAAGACATGTCGCCATGACTTTGTTCCAAAGTACATCATCAATTTGAACTGTAATTGAATTTCTGTCACACTGTTCTGTCTGTAAGGATTAGGTAGTTTAAAAACATAAAAATCAATGTGCTGGAACTGAAGTGAGAGAAAGGTAACACCATCAGCAGGTAGGAAGACGCAAAAACAGGATTTGGTAAATAATCTGCTCCTCCTGAACTTTTCCAAGAATAGCCAAACTTCAACTTTTGACAAAAAACAAACAACAACAAAAAAGCACTGTCAATTTTAATGGAATCACTGTAGCCAAAGTCATGTTTTACCAGATACTGGGCTTTGGATCAATGATTTTCACTTAGTGCATATTAGTGAGTACCTGTTTCTTTGTCTATGACATTTAAAATGTCATGAGGGACTTGAGAGAGACAATGAATAGAAATTAAGTGTCTAAAAGTAGCATTAATATATTACTCTGGAATTCTTCTAGCAAATCTAGAACAAAGTCTACTCTGTAACATATACCTCTTTAAATCCTAAACAGTTTCACCAGACACTGGAAAAATAATACAAAAGACATGAAGAGATGGATTTGCTCCTCAAAAGAGTTCCTGACCCAGCTTGCATCCTGGCTGTCAGCTTGGGAACTTTCAAATGCTTGGAGGCATTCAAAGTTTAAAGAGCTTGCACTGAAAATGTGAGCACTCACACATGTCAAAAATGAAAGCCAGTAAAGTAGCCTTTTGTACTTTTAGCATCAAATTGCCTTGAGGTCACAAAATTAATATCTATCCATGCTGATGTCGTCTGCCTTCAGATCCTTTTATTTTAGTTGCTGCTGCCACTTTTCCATCCAAGTAAGCTTGCTCAAAATGTTGAAAGTGGACTATTTAAAAAAACTTTCTGAGTTAAAAAGGGAAGAAAGGACATAGTATCCAAGTTTTATATATTAATTTTAAGGAAAAATTGAATACTTTACAATAGATTAAACCTTTTTCCCCTGGTTGTTCTTTGCCACTCAAGTGATGCAGATAAAAGAAAGGAATTGGTGCAAAATGGCCACATCCTCTCATCCACACACTTAGAGTAAACTCTGTTCACACTTGAGAAAGACCATATTGCTCAGACTTCTGTGTAGTAATCTTTGACCTTGGAACAAGAATGCAGGAATATTAATTGACTACTAAAGAGTATTATGCATCTATGAAACTCATAGAGTTTATTTTTAAATGACAGAGAAAAATTCTACAATTAAAGAGAAGACTAACAGAGTATCTAGAATAAATGCATATGCTTGGTAGAGAAGCTCTGGATTGAAGTTCACCAAGCAAAAACTGCTTCTTCTAAAAGAACTGCTCCTCCTTCTAGTTTCTTAATGCTATAGCAATTTCAACACACCAAACATAAATTTTCTCTGCTTCCTTAAGAGCGGTTTCCTATGAATTTTGCTCTTTTTATTCATTCAATCTCTGCCTTCTTCTTTGTCAGATCTGAAAAATTTCAGATCTGGCCAACTACAAACATTTCTTGTTAGAACTTACTTATTTGGCTCGTTAGAAGCAGCATCTCTTTTGCCTCGATTTTCATAGTATTTATTCTTATTTCTCTCCTGGAGTGAACACAGAAACACTGTATGTATGTGCACATGTGTGTACATTACCCTCAGATTACACCAAGTACACTTCCCTGAGAGAAGTGTTTACATCTCAAACATCTTATTTTGTTCTGTAATCACTCCACTATAGAGTTTAGTAGACAAAAGAAAAACAACTTGTGTCTGTGTCTGTGTGTGCGCGCACACACTCGCACACATGCACACACATGAATGTGCATGCTCACCCATACCAATACACATGTATCAGGAGCATGTGTATGTGTGTGAGCTCAGTGTATATGTGTGCATGTGGATGGATGCAGATGGCCACAGAGGCTGGAACAGGGTATCAAATTGCATCAAATTGGCTGACTTCAGTTGTTCCACCGTGAGTGCTGGGAAATCACCTTTGTTTTTTTTGGAAAAGCATAATGTTCTCTTAACTGCTGAGTTATACCTCCAACACCAATAGTAGCCTTTTAATAGATTTTTTAGGTGAAAATGTTAACCAGCATGGGGGATACAAGCGATAGTGCCTTAGGATATTTAAAAAGGGCACAATTTCTGTCAAATAATTCTTAGACCAGATAGGATTGAAATACAATATTTTCAAACTTGTAGAATGTTATTGTTTGGAGGTCTAGTTGGCCTATTTTCTAAATGTATAATTGAAGATCTTGTCTCACTGTTCCAAAGGTAGTTGATAAAGACCCAAGGACACAACATGAAGATTCTGGTATGAAGTGGCTACTTTAACACCAACTTGATATTGATCTCATGAGACACTTCCCAATAGGCTATATTAAATTCTATCGATGTATAATTTGATATGATTTATTTATTCTCTGTTCTTTGAGAAAACTTAGGTGTTGCAGTAGCAATCGGTAGCAAATTTGCAGTATTGATTTTTACTGTTCCAAAAAGATGTGGCTTAGAATATCTATCACCAGTAAAATATGTCAAAAGGGAATGGATACGGTGGTAAGAAGAGTATTGTATCTTAATACATAGATTAATACATGCCATGTATATATAGATGATTTGAGAAGAATCAAAGCTATAAGATCCTTTTTCTGAAGCTATTTCACACTTAGGGAAAAGGGTGATTCAGTGCCTAAAGTGCAACAGATAGTTATATTGATTGCAAAGTTATCCACTTTGATAAGTATGTTCCATGGGATTAATTCAATGTCAAAGAATTTATTGCTCTTTGGATAAGAGGAGTTTAAACCTAACCATTCAACTTGGACTATATTAGATGTGTTGAAATGTGTACAACAGTCCAGAAATCCCAAAACTCACTGCAGTACAGCTTGGTGTGTCCCATGTTTGAGATTTCACCTGCTAAGATTCACCCAAATCTTTTGTAACTAAGTATCTTTTTTTCCTTTTTGGTGTTTTGAGACAGCCTTGGATGTCCTGGAACTCACTCTATAGACTAGGCTGGCTTCGAAATCTTGGAAATCTCCCTGCCTTTGCCTAGCACTGAGTATTTTTTTAAACTTTAATTTTTTGAAAGAATAATAGTTTCCAGTTCTAGAGATTGAAACTTGGTCTTGCTTTCCTTTTGAGCTGTACCTCCAGAATTGATTTTCCTAATTTGGTAAGTTTTTGGTACTACAATACACATTTGGTACATGGGCAGAAGAACTGAGTAGCAAAGTGAATGAAAAGATAATGAAGAGAGATAAATAGTTTAGTTATCAATGTTTTCCTTTTGGGACTTCTCACTGGTAACATTAGTGGAAGCAGGAACCATCCTTTGGGAACATGGAATGTAAACAGTCTACTCTGACTTCTTTGCTGTGTTTTGCTGACTTCTGTCTCTCATCTCAGTGCTTGCTGTTTTATTTCCATTGAGGTGCTGGTGCATCTCTAGAGTTGACAGTGCTTCTTTAGTTTAACTCTCTCCAAGTGTCCGAAATGCCACACATTTCTTTACCCTTAAAGAGGCAACTGAGTATTATTACTGTGTCCATCTTTTACCTGAAAAACACCACACCATATTTACATGTAGTGTTTTTTTCTTAGAATCTCTTTATAAGTGTTTGCCATTCCTTGGTACCCTTATACAAACCTAAGATGTCTGAAAGACAGTAATCATTACTGTAGTTTGATGCAGACTATTTCAAGAAATTAAATTATTTTCATAGGCTTTCTTAAGTGCCTCCCAACATCTTAAGTTTGATTTATTCTGGAAAACTGATTTACTTTAAATGTAGTGATAGCGTTGCCTTCTTTAGTACCAACTCTTTCTACTTTAGGTAAGGAAATAGAGGCTTCACATCTTCAGAAAGGCTTAGCTAAATATACACATTTTGACAAGATAGAATTATGTTATTTTTGTAATATAAGATTCAAAATAATAATCAAATGCATTTAGTTTTGTAATGAATAGTCTTGGCATTTTCATTACAACCAACCTTGCATTACCTCATTTCCTCATGTTAGTATATTTATTTCCTAAGAATAGCTAGTTTGATTAATCCTCCTAGTGTGATAGATTAGCAAGCATAACTTCCTTGAGTGGCTGAAAAGAGGAAGATATGAATGTTTTAGTGTAACTTGCTTCTAAGTCCCTACATATCTCTGGAAACATGGATATTTTGTTTCAAGACACTGTCGTCCATCAGGAAATGATTTCAGCACAACCCATTGTTGTCAAAAGATAAACATACAGAACAGTAGGTTGTCACATTTTCACATGAACATATCATATACATCTATCATAGACTTCTGAAGGTCTTCCCTCCCCATTCATTTTTAATCCAACCATTTGTTTACTAATAGTGCTATAAGTTTAATATTAAAACACTGTGATGTTTATTAATGAAACATTCATTATGTGTTCTTTTCTGACATGTATGCAGGAACTAGCTAGAATTTTGCAAATTGAAGATTTGGTAAGAATGATGATATGTGAAGTTAGAAAAATAAATCATGTAAACTTGGGGTTGCCATCATATTTACAGGAAACAGAGAGGAAATTGCTCTTGATGAGCTATATTCTCTTCAAACTGCTGTTTTGTTTCTTATATAGTTGATTTTTAAGAAGGCAGTACTCATTAGCCAAAAAACAAAACCCAATCAATGACTAGTTTAAAACCATTTCAATTTTAACAGGCAAGTGTTTTGCTTACTTCTTTAAATCGAATCTCTTAACTATGAAGTTTAAACCTCCAAAAACTAGTGAGTTTATATAGCAATCTCTTCAATTCCCAAACAATTGCTGCAACTGTTGCTAAGAGTTTATCCTTTTTGTTGTTGTTGTTCTGTTACCTGTTTCTTCCTATCACATATTTGGAAGCTATGACATTTTTTTTTTCTTGCAAGTACTACAGAGCCAATCCTGGGGCTTTCTTTATACATGTTCAGCATGTGTAACACCACTGAGTTTTTTTCTACAACTACTGTAAAGTATATCTGAATATCTATAAATGTTTCAGCATGAATCTGTACAAATAAAATGTTTGAAAGAAAACTTTATGGATAAACAATACATGTAGTATGCAATTCATCAATATAAAGTATACAAACTGATAGATTTTGGTCTATTCACAGGGTTGTATAACGATCCTTACAGTTAACCTAAAATTTTTTATGATACAAAATGAAACTTGCTACCTATTCATAGTCATTCATGATTTCTTCTTTTCACTTATAATTAGCAAATTAACACTTATCTTTATCTTTATATAGAGATAATTTGTCTCTCAATATATACATAGTTTAATTTTTCCATTATGTGTGTGTAGGGGGCAGGTGTGTACATTTAGGTTCAGATACCCTTGGAGGTAAGAAGAGGGTGCAGATTAGCTGAAGTTACAGAGAGTAGGAACTGAACTTTGGTCCTCTACAAGAATATCATGTGTTCTCACCTGCTGAGAAATCTTTCCAACCTCAGTTCCAGAAGGTTTTAAAAGGAAAAGCCTAAGTAAGTACCATAGCTTATAAACTTAAATATTTACAGTAAGTTATTAACTATTGTTTAAATTTCCAAATATGCTCCTGAAGCTAATTAATTTTAATTTTCATTTCCATGTGCCAAGAAAGTTCTCATAGTTTGACTGGAAATTGTTTCATGAAATTCAAGAAAATTTTCTTTTATTTTACACTAATAGCTTTTCATGCATTTAAAAAATAATACAGGGCAATCTTATGCATTCATTTTTTCAAGTTCTTCCACTAGTAGCATCTTGTAAAGTTGTAGCATTACACCACAACCAGAACATTAACATAATGTTATTAATAGTCATATACACAAGACCCCTTTAGCTTTCTTTTAAAGCCACCCCATTTTCTCCCGCCCATACTGTCTTTTTCTACAACTTCCATAGGACCATATTTTTAATGATGCTATAAAACTTGATTGATTTTATTTCCTCTATATAATTCTTTGGAAATTCATCTGAGTTATTCACAACATCACCAAGAGCTCGATTTGATTGTTCAGTTGTATTCTAAGGTACTGATGCAAAGAATGTTTGTTTGCTCATCATTGGAGGGGCATCTGGGACTTTCCCTGTTTTGAGAACTGTGAATGAGCTTCCTACAAGTATTTATGTACACAATTTTGTGTAAGCACAAATTTTCATGTGTTTGGGATAAATGCCCAAGAGTGAATTTGCTGGATCATAAGATATTTGGACTATTTTGTTGTTGTTGTTGTTGCTGTTGTTTTTATAATAATTTGCCAAACTATTTTTTCCTGATTTTGTGCTCCATTTTACATTCCGACCAGCAGAGGGATCCAATTTCTTACATCCTTTCTGGCATTTGTTGCTATTATTCTTTTACATTGTCATTGTTACAGTGATGTGGTAATATCTCATTATTTCCTTCAGTTGTTGTGTCTCCATAGCAGCAGCAAGGTGTATCCTGTTAGGAAAATATCCATGTCTTCTTCACTTTCCCTGGATGAATTTTCAAACTGTTGATTTAAAATAAATTTATACAATATACATAGTAGTCTTTGGTTGGCATCTTCATGTATTTTTTGGTGTATATTTTGATTTTTTAATTTCCATATATATTTTGGAGAGCTAGTTTTCAATTTTTACAAAGATTAACTTAGTATGTTTCCTTTCTAACAAATCACATATTCTGTGTGACTGAAGAAAATTATGATATGAAATAGCTTCTTTTATTTTCAAGAGTTTTATTCTTCATTTTTCCTTTAACTTAATGCATGTATGAGAAGAGTATGACACAGTTCCAGTTAATTTCTACATAAAATGTTAGTAGTACATTGAAATTAGTATTATTTGGTCTTATATCTATATATAAAATCTTTTAGATCATTTCTCTAAATTTTTTTGTTTTTGTTTTTGTTTTTCAAGACAGGGTTTCTCTGTGTAGTTGTAGTGCCTGAGCTGCAACTATCTTTTCTAGACCAGGCTGGATTCTTGTAGACCAGGCTGGCCTTGAACTCCCAGAGATCCACCT
>LOJH01040838.1:0-14526 GCA_001685095.1 Ellobius talpinus
TGGTATTACTGGGTCTTGAGGAAGGCTGTTTCCTAATTTTCTGAGAAATCGCCAGGGAGCTGCTGTTCTAGTCTGGAGTTTGGAAGCTAGGAATGTGTGGGCTCCAACACCAACTGTATCTTCTATGTAAACTTAACTTCCCTGCTCTGGACAGGAGAACAGTTAATCTTCACAGCCACCAAAAAGGGTGGACACTGTCACATAACTCACAAAGGAATAAGGTTAGACCAGGCCACCTACATTCAGACTTTCCCACACGACAAACAACCTGTAATACAGACTAGCACACAGTGAGCACTAAAGGAGCAGCCAACATCGCCAACAAACATCTCCACTGCACAGCTGTAAAAGCTAAGGCACATCAGCTGGGGCATACTAACGGCAGAGGCAGGGGGACCTCTGAGTTCAAGGCCAGCCTGGTCTACACAGCAAGTCCAGAGCCAACAAGTGCATAGTGAGAGACCTTGACCCAAAAACCAAGATACCAAAATAAACTAAGTTATACAACTGGTAGTGTGCCAGGAAAGCACTCGAGGGCAGCCAGGCAGGGCAGCACATGCCTGTATTCACTGTACTTGTTGGTCTGAGGGGGGGAACCCCAGGAGTTTTAGGCCAACCTGAGCTATATGGTAAAATGCTAGGTGGGTCTAGGCCAGCTCCCACTGGCCTGATAGCACCTGGGAGAATGAGTTCAAGGTCATCTTGATAGCAAGTTTAAGGCCAGTGGGAGCTACAGGACTTAAATATATAAAACAAAACTATAAAAGGGGGCAGAGAGATAGCTTAGTCGGTAAAAACACTTATTGTGTAAACTCCTCGATGACCCAAGTTCAATCTCCTGAACCCATAAAGACGGGCTGTTGTAGGTATATTTGTAATCCCAGCACTCCTGTAGTCAGGTAAGAACAGTCTTCTAGAAGTTATGGAGGCCAAGTAGCCTTCAAAGGCAGAAACTCCAAAAGGTGGAAAGTGACAGGCAAGGTAGCACATGCCTTTAATGCTGGCACTCAGGAGGCAGAGGGAGTTCCAGGACAGCCAAGGATATGTAGAGACCCTGTCCCCAAAACCGAACAAACAAAAAAGATGGAATGCAAGAACTGACTGCTCCAAGTTGTCCTTGGACCTCCACATTTGCTGCACTCACACATGTAAGAAAAAGGAATGAAAAGGAATGAAACAAATACTTATGCCAGGGAGGCATAGAAACTTGTCTGCAATTCCAGCCTCTGAAGATGAAAACAGCAGATTCCAGAAGCAAGCTGCTTAGCGAACAGGAGCTGGTTCAGTGATGCAGGGTTCACTAAGACCGTGACTCAAGGAGTAAGGCAGAAGAGCGACTGAAGATGACTCCTGACATGAACTTCAGGGTGCCACATGCATGTGTACACACACATTCTTTCCAAAGACATGCGCGCGCGCACACACACACACAAATAGAAGACAAAAGGCTCTAACCCAGGGCTGACAGGAAGATGCTAGGAACAGAGCTGGTGTTGCGTGATTACAGTCAAGCTCATAGCAAACATGCCCGAGCTAAGCTGATTTGGATGCAAATACTTGAGGCCAAGCTGTAGAGCTCGACAGTGGTTACATAAGGTGGGGGTCTGATAGGGCAGAGCATGTGGCAGAGGGCCAGCAGCACCAGCAATATGGTTGTTCATGTACAGTATTTTGTCAAGCAATAGAACTGTTTAAAGATGAGCTTGTATGTTTTGTAGTTAATTAAAAACAAAAAGAACAACAAAAAACCCTGCCCTGACTTGCTTGGCTTCCTAGCTTACACACCAAAGAGCAGCCACATCCTGCAGCTTGCCCCGGGCGAGTAGGCACCCAGTTCCCTACCCAGAGTGACATTGTGCTGCTGGCATGATGAGGGTGGGGAGTGGAGAGACACTCACAATTTCAGGACAGCCAGGTTTGCCTCCAGATCATAGGCATTCTCCTTGGCCTGTGTCTCCACATACCGTTCCAGAGTTGCCAAGTTCTCAGGATTGTACCTGGAAGGGAATCATGATGGGTGAGTGGCCTGGCATGGCACTGCATGCCTTTCATGGGGGAGACGGATTGGACAGACGGGGACAGGCAGGACTGCAAGCTTGAGGTTAGTCTGGGATGTATGGTGAGAACCTGTCTCAAAAGGAAAGCAGGAGACAGAAAGACAGCGATGGGTAAACAGAGGGCTAAGGGGCTACCACTGTAATTCGTTAACCTGAAGATCACTCTCCCATTCTACAGCTTTAAATTTGGCCCTGGGGTATTCCTCCCTTTATTAGCCTATTAATAAACCCACATTCATTCAATTTTACAATAAATAATAAAGCTAGTACCATCCATTAGATCTACCCAGAGAGCTGACCAACTGTGCATTCTCCAGTAGCCCTACTGGAGCCATTCAGGATACCTCCAACCTCAGCCAGTCTCCGCAGCCTGTATATGTGGCTTCCTGAACATCTACTGGCATCCTCTTGGATCCCCTTCTGACCCAGTTCTATTCTCTCCTGCCTAGGTCTATACGTGACTTGCCCTGGCCTGGCCCTATCTGTCCTTGTTGTCACTGCTGAAAGGTGTTGTCGCCCGGCTGGAACGAGAACCTAAGTCCAGGAAAGCAGGACCCGTGGGTGTCTCCATCGCCTCCGGTTCCCAATGGCCGAGTAGATATCAGTGAACCTTATGTTTGATGGTTGACAAGAGCGAAGAAGTGAGAGACTAAGAGACTAAAAGACACTGAGAGTCTTAGGCGGCGGTAAGAAGGAAAGCCAAGGGACGGAGGGAAACCTGGAGAAACACCACTCTGGATGAGCGTAGAGCCCTGGCCACCCCTGGCTGGCTCCCCTTCTTCTCCACCCCTCTTGGCCAGAGAGCGCCCTCCAGCCGAGCTCAGACCTGTCGATACCCTTGAGCAACTTGCCCACGTTCGCTCTCATCTGCTCAAACATTGCCATGATCACTGTCGCCTTCCGCAGCCCCAGCCGGAGTCGAACACCAGGCCCAGTGCACGGTACTCGAAGGCCGGAAGAAAAAATGTGCAGGAAGCGGAAACTACGTCATGCCCACGCTCGAGCTCCTACAGGAAAGGCGAAGGGAAAGGAACTTCCGGCAGCCGCCCCGCTTTCCGACTACCACGTGACTTCTTCCCAGCAGTCGTCATTTTTTTGCGTGCGCATTAGTCTCACTTGAATGGAACCAACAGCGTGAGAAAAGGTTTAGTCTGCCTTATTACGCAGGCGCCGAGAGGCGGAGCTAAGCTTTTCCCGGGCCGCTGCAAATCTTGTGCAGAAGCTCCGGACGCGCATGCGCCGGAGGTAGACACGAAAAACGCCGGAGTTCACCGGATGTATGCGTAGCCATAAACGCGTATAACCGCGCGAAGGCTGCAGCTGTTTTCTCTTTGCGTTCATTCGGGTGCGAGGTGCTCTCTGAAGCCCTTCTTGCCCCTGAAACAGTATCCAGTACCCTCACTTCCTCACTTGGTCTGTGATGTCACCCTGTTCGCTGGGGAGGCGAATGGCTCATGCACCTGGCGCGATTGCCGTGGCACTCTGGAGTCTCCAGGCCCCGGATAGTGGCTACTTAACAAGCGCCCCGTGTTTAACATAGATTCCTTACACTTTAGGCGCGATGCGCAGGCATGTCCCATGTGGGCAGGAGCCCTGAGTGCATTCACATTGGTACACCCGGGAATCCAGACATGTGCACCTCGCGGACACCTTCGCAGGCATGCTGGAGCTATCACTTAAGTGACGTGTATGTGCCACGAGTAAACAGGCCTACGCGCTACTTAGCCAGCTTTGTGCTGCTACCTGTAACCTCTTGACTCCAAATCTTCAAGTACCTAGCAGAGGTTCTACTGTAACTTGTGACTCCTCCCAGAATAGGAGAGAGTTGGGGAAAGGATGCTGGGTCAGCCTCAGCTTGCAATTAAGATCTTTTGCATTTTATTTACATAGTGCCTTTCGGGGGTAAAGGGGAGTCCCACGAGTCCCTAGGCAATCAGGCTCTTAGAACCCTGGAGACAGGGGTGGAGCCCTCTTGCACAGCCTTGCAGCTGGGGCAGGAAGCGAGAGTGGGGGGGAAGGCCACAGCCCGCAGAGTCAAGGCGGGCCCAGGACTTGTGGAGACAGGGTAATACTAAAGCTCGAGCCCTGAGGCCCTGCTGGCCCCTGGGCACAGGCCCGGCTGCGGCCTCCAGGGATGGCCCTTGTAGATGCCGACATCTTTAATAAGGACCCCCGAGAACACTATGATCTATTGCAGCGACTGGGTGGTGGAACCTATGGAGAAGTCTTCAAGGTGAGAAAGCCCTTCTGCCTCCTTCATTGTCAAACCTAGGATAGTTGGGGTGAGGCCGACAAACAGCAAGGCAAGAGGAAGTCAGGCCTTGGGTTTGGCTCAGAGATGCTAAGGGTGGCAAGCTATGGAGCCTGCCTGATGGCCAACTTCCCCTTTACAAGGCTCGTGACAAGGTGTCTAAGGACCTGGTGGCTTTGAAGATGGTGAAGATGGAGCCTGGTGAGAGAGTCCCCAGAAACTCCTTCCCCACCCCTACCTACCCTTACCTCTTAGGACAGGGATCATGTCCATAAGGCACTGTTCCTAGCCACTTTTCTCTCCTGCTTTCCTCACAGATGACGATGTGACCACCCTTCAGAAGGAGATTCTCATGTTGAAAACTTGTCGGCATGCCAACATCGTGGCTTACCACGGCAGTTACCTCTGGTGATGTCTTATCCCATCCCCCAGCCCCAGCCTCTCATTTCTGATCAAGCATCCTTAACCAGGTCCTCAGTCCTAACCTACCATTTGTGACCCAGATAACCTAACTTGACCTCCGACCTGAGGACCCCCACTTTTAACTGGAGCATCCCAGCCTGATTCCCAGTCTGAAATTCCACCTTTTCTTACTGAGTACTCCTTAATCTCGGGACTAATCAAACATCAGTCTGCTCCCTGCATCGCCCATTTCACCCTCCTTCCTTAATATGAACCCCAAATTCTTTGGCCCCTAAGATCATGTCTCAGTTGCCCTGCTGATGACATCAATTCCTCAGACCTTGCGCTCTGGGCCTCTTTATCCTGTCTACCTCTCCATGAACTCTCTATCCTGTCCCCTAAGTCAGCCTGGGATGGCACGGGGTGCCCTAGGATTGGAACCCAAAGACCTAAGTTCTAGTCACATTGCTCCAGCGTGTGCATTTCCTGGCCCATCCTCAACTTCATTTCTTGTGTGAAGGAATGAACGGGACACTCTGGTGGGCAGGGGAAGTAAGATAGCCTCAAGCTCCTCCCCCAGCCTCTTCTAGAGGTCACCATCATTGTTATCCCTGCTCTCTGGACCCCCTGTAGGCTGCAGAAGCTCTGGATCTGTATGGAATTCTGTGGGGCTGGTTCTCTCCAGGACATCTACCAAGGTTAGAGGAAGGACAAGGGGACCCAGGCCCCCCTCAACCTCCAATCCACCCTTCTGGTCCCTTTGAGCTTGTATTCTGGGAAGTGCCTTTGTGGTCCACACTTCATGTCCACCATGAGTCCCTCCCCTGGGCCCAGCTGAATGATGATGGGAACCCTGTGATGACCCAGCCCTCTAGCACTGTGGGTCCTGCCTTTCTTTCCCCAGGCAATAATCCCCTCTGCTTCCATGTCTTTTTCTTTGTTTTGGTATCTATATTTTCTTGCCAAAACTTTCTTGGGTAGGGCATTTCTGCGTTTTCTTTCTTTTCTTCTTTTATTTCAGCATTTGTTATTATTGTTATTGTAATTATTTTGGAAATGAGGGTCTCACTATGTAGTCCTGTCTTGCCTAGAACTCACTCTGTAGACCAGGCTGGCCTCCAACTCACAGAGCTCTGCCTACTTCTGCCTCCCTAGTGCTGAGATTCAAGGCATGTGCTACCTGGCCTGTTTCTACATTTTCTTTTCTTTTTCTTGGTTTTTTGAGACAGGGTTTCTTTGTGTAAGTAACAGTTCTGGCTGTCCTGGAACTCACTTTGAAGACCAGGCTGGCCTCAGAATCACTGAGATCTGCCTGCCTCTGCCTCCCAAGTGCTGGGATTAAAGGTGTGTGACACCACCACCACCCAGCTTGTTTCTACATTTTCTAACTCAGATTAATTGCTCAGATTTTTGGGCAGTCAGTCAATGAATTTCTAGATCTAGCCTGCAGCTTGACTTTCAGGGAACTTTGAGAGTAAGAGTTGGATAGGCCTTTCATCCCTCTCTCTTCTCTGTTCCTCTCTTTCTTACACACACACATACACACACACATACACACACATACACACATACATACACACANCTGCCTGCCTCTGCCTCCCAAGTGCTGGGATTAAAGGTGTGTGACACCACCACCACCCAGCTTGTTTCTACATTTTCTAACTCAGATTAATTGCTCAGATTTTTGGGCAGTCAGTCAATGAATTTCTAGATCTAGCCTGCAGCTTGACTTTCAGGGAACTTTGAGAGTAAGAGTTGGATAGGCCTTTCATCCCTCTCTCTTCTCTGTTCCTCTCTTTCTTACACACACACATACACACACACATACACACACATACACACATACATACACACACATACACACATACACACACATACACACACACATACTTAATTTTTTTTTGCCATAGTGTGTTTTGAACCTAGAGTCCTATGTTTGCTAGACAGCACTCTGAGCTATATCCCCAACCCTCTTTTCTTTTAAATTAATTTATCTATTCTTTGAGAATCTTATATATATATATACAATGTATTTTTATCACACACCTTCATCTTCTAGACATTCTCCCAACACTCTTTTTTTCTTATTATTTTGAGGCAGAATCTCAGTGAGTTGCCCAGGTTGGTCTTGAACTTGCAATCTCAGTACCTCAGCCTCTTGAGTAGCGAGGACTACTGGTCTGTGCAACCAGGCCCTACACCTCAGCCCTCTCTGAAGTTCTGGTGTTCATCTCTGTCTCATTGTCTCTCTAACTCCCTCTAGCCCTCTGAAATGTCCAAAAAGGGGAAACTTTATTAAAGGTCCTCGGACATCGAACTCAGTGGTAGAATGCTTGCCTGGCAGGATGGATCAAGGTCCCAGGTTTTGTCTGGGCAACCCAGAATCTCCCCCAGAATGGGAAACTGCAGCCCATAGAGAGGAGTGACTCACCCAGCCATTACGCAGGACCTGCATTCTGCCGCCACCCTTTGTCGTCTTTCACGGTCTCTTCCCCAGTCCTGCTTGTCTCCCTTGTCTCCTTGCACTTGGTGCCTGTTCATCTCTCTCTGCTCCAACCCTCGCTCTTGATCTCTGCATCACTGCCTTTATTCATCTTGCCTGCCCTCACATCACCCCTTCCTAGACTCCCAGGATACCACTGTCCTTGTGGGGGAGGCTGCTCACCCACATCACCCTGGCCATTGCCCTCTGTCCCCTGCCCTTGTTCTTCTTTTCACATCCCTGCTCCTGCTTCTTAGGGTAGCCTTGTGGACCAGCATGAGTAAGATGTCATAGCCCTTCCCACACACATTTCCTGTTGTTGTTTCTGGTTCTGTTTTTTCTTACTAATTATTAGCATATTAACATCTTATATCATATTTTTTTTCTTAATCTTATTTATTATTATTTATTAGTTTTTGAAATAACAGAAAAGAGCTCCAGCACTGAGCTATTCCTCCAGCTGTAATTACCATCCTATATTTTATTTCTCTTGGCGTGTTCTCTCCACAAGAGTAGGGATTTTATCTTTTGTGTGTATTTGCAGGTGCATGTGCTAGTAATGGAACCCAGGGACTTTCATGTGCTAGGCAAGGACTTTATTGCCGAGCCACGCCCCCAGCCCCTTATTGGGGGATTCTAGGCAGGGGCTCTACCACTGAGTCACACACCCTCAACCTTTTGGGATGATTATCTTGCTTTTAACAGAGTAGGACTGTTGTAATTATTGCTGAATGACTGTCCTGTCTTCCTCTGGACTAGAACATGCAGCTGTAGTCCAGAGGAAGACTGTCTCTCTCCCCCTCTACACGCACATGTTCTTGGTTGTTTGGGAAACAGTTCTCTCTGTGTAACCCTGATTGGTGTTGATATTTGTTTTGTTTTTGTTGTTGTGATTTGGTTTTTTGAGACAGGGTTTCTTTGTGTAACATTCCTGTCTGTCCTAGAACTTGCTCTGTAGACTAGGCTGGCCTAGAACTCACAGAGATCTGCTTGCCTCTGCCTCCCGAGTGCTGGGATAAAAGGCTTGTGCTGCCACTACCCAGCTAGCGTCGATATTTGTATATAGCCCAGGCTAACCTCAAACTCAGGGCAACCCTCCTGCCTCAGCCTTCCAAGTAATAGAAACCATGCTTGGCTCGTCATCTTCCAGTCAGCCACAACCCTTCATCCCCCCTTTCCAATTGTCCCATCTAAGGTCCCCTTCTCTTTGTGCATCCTGTCTGATGGCATGGGTGGAGGAAGGCTAGGGAACACAGAGAGCCAGGGTTCCTGGCTCCTCTCCCAACAACTGGGATGACTTTTGCAGTGACTGGCTCTCTCTCCGAGCTCCAGATCAGCTATGTGTGCCGGGAAGTGCTACAGGTGAGAAGGGGCCATGGGGCTCCCAAGATGAGCAGGGCCCTGCACAGGCAAAAGGGGCTCGCTGGTCTATTGTTCCCATCTCTCCCCAGGGTCTGGCCTACCTGCACTCACAGAAGAAGATACACCGAGACATCAAGGTAGACTGGGGACCAGGGTGCCACTGAGGGTGGGTCATGGGGGCGCCCAGGGCTTGTGGTAGTTTTGAGCTTTAGAGTGGAGCCACAGGTGTGGGAAGGATGTTCTCTGACAGCTTCTGATCCCTCCTCTGGTCCTCAGGGAGCCAACATCCTCATCAATGACTCCGGGGAGGTCAAGCTGGGTGAGTGGACTTGAGGGGTACACAGGGAGCTGACGGAGGTTGGGGAGGGATGGGCTAGATACATACTATTTCTATCTCTGCCTCCAGCTGACTTTGGGATCTCAGCCCAGATTGGGGCAACCTTGGCCCGACGCCTCTCTTTCATTGGGACACCATACTGGTGAGGGGTGCTGGGTCAACAGCTGGGGTGGGAACAGTGGCATTTCCCATTTTGGCTCCCTAGGACGTCCTTGGCTCTGCCTTCTACTAAACACCCTTCCCCTCTATTAGACTACCTTTTGAGTTTTCTATTTATCTTTGTCTCTTTCTGGCCCTTTCTGCCTGTTTCTCTTAGCATTTAGGATTTCAGTGGTGTGGGTTGTGGGATGTGTGTGTGTTGTTTGTTGACACAAGTTCTCCTCTAGCTCAGGCTGGCCTTGAACTCCCAATTCTCCAGGCTCCAGTTCCTACAGTTTTAGGATTACCAGCACGCACCACCACCACACCCAGCTTGGCTTGGTTTTTTACCTCGATCCCTATCTCTCCCCAAGTCTGTCTACTTCTGTGTTTTCTCAGCCTGTGGCTCTCTCAGTCTCTTTGTTTCTGTCTCTCTAGATTGTAGATCTCTTTGATTTTAATTTGTCTTATGGACTGCAGCTAGGTTTCGATACCATCACTTTATCACTAGGCCATACTCCCAGCCTCCCTCTCTCCCTTTTTGAGACAGTGCCTCACTCTGTAGCCCAGGCTGTCCTCACACTCACAGCAGCTTTCCTGCTTTAGCCTCCAGGGTACTAGCAGACCCCAAGCATCCCCACACCCCCTTTTCCTCCTCCTCTGGCCACTTTGTCTTGGTGTCCCTGTCCCCGGCTCTGTGCCCCCATTTCCCCTCACCCTACCTCTCTCCTGTCCCTGGGCCACTCCTTGCTCTCTGAGGGTCTCTGCCTGCAGGATGGCGCCAGAGGTGGCGGCTGTGGCCCTGAAGGGCGGATACAATGAACTGTGCGACATCTGGTCTCTTGGCATCACGGCCATTGAACTGGCTGAGCTTCAGCCACCTCTCTTTGACGTGCACCCTCTCAGGTAAAGGCTGGGGTGGTGGATGCCCTTGGGCACAAGACCCTGCAACTATCCTTCGGCCTGTGTCCTCACCTCAGATCAGATGCCTCTAGAGAGACCCCTGTGGCTCCCTGAGCACAGAAACCTTTTCTCAGATTTCCACAGCAAGACCTCCAGTTCAATGGTCCCCACCTTTTTGTGGGAGCAGGGTGTTTAGAGACATTGTTGCTTGTGTAGCCCTGGCTGGCCTCCAATTTTCTACGTAGCTGAGGATAGCCTACATTCCAGATCCTCTTGCCCCAGCCTCTCACAGGTCTGTGAATGTCTATCATCTTTTACTTATTTGTTGTTGAGACAGGGACTCCCAATCTCCCTATGTAGCCCAGGCTGGCCTTGGATTCTGATCCTCCTGCCTTAGCCTCCCAGCTGCTGGCATTGCAGGTGTGGCCCTCCATGCCCAGCTAATAAACATCCCCACCTGGGGACTCATTCTGGATGGGCTGAAGCTTCCAATTTTCTATAACATCATAAACAATTTCTCTTAGAAGTGACTTCACAGCCAGGCATGTCCACCCTGTGATGCCAGCACTCAGGTAGCTGAGGCAGGAGGTCATGAGTTTGAGGCTAGCCTGAGCTCCGTAACAAAATCCTATCTAAAATCAACAGTAAAAAAAGGGGTGTGTGTGGCCATATTGAAATTAAAGCCAGAACTGTATTTCCTTCTTGTGTGTATGCACATGTATGTAAGCATGTGTGTGGAGGCCAGAGGACAGCCTCTGCCTTGTTCTTTGGGCACCGCCCACTCTGTTGGTTTGTCCCGACAAGGTCTCTTATGGGCCTGGCACTAGAAGATTCGGCTAACCTGGCCCCAGCCACAGAGCTCCACCAGTCTACCTCCCAGCACTGGGGTTACATGATCACCATCACACCCAGTTTATTTGTTTACACACATCTGGAGATCAAAGGGCAATTTACAGGAATTCATTTGCTACTTCCACTCTCTGTGTCCTGGAACTTGAACTCAGGTCATCAGGCTTGGCAGCAAGGGCTTTCAGTTTTTCAAAATAATTTAAAAATTTTAATTTTTGTGTATTTGAGTGTGTGTGTGTGCACACTTGCACTCTCCTATGGGTGTACAGAGGCCAGAGAAGGGTGTCGGGTGTCCTGCTCTCTCTCTGATCTTGGAGCTAGGCTGGTGGACAGCAAGCCCCAGGGACCCTCCTGTCTATTCCCCCCACCCCCACTCTAGAGACACAGGCATGTCCTACTTCTTACAGAGGACCTGGGGATTTGAACTCAGATCCTGAGACTTGCATAGCAAGTGCTCTTACCATCTGAGCCACCTCCCTGTTTTATTTCCATTTGGGAACTTCTGAAGCCATGAGATCTGCCCCATGGATCTGAACCCCTGTTCTTCCCTACTGCTCTAGGGTTCTCTTCCTCATGACAAAGAGTGGCTACCAGCCTCCTCGGCTAAAAGAAAAAGGCAGATGGTAAGGGAAGTGAGCTGAGGGAGGGCAGAGGAGGAGTAGATGGAGTGAGGAGAAGAGCTCTGAGCCCCTCATCCCAGATCTGCCTTCTTCCTCCCAAGGTCGTCTGCCTTCCACAACTTTGTCAAAGTCACCCTCACTAAGAACCCCAAGAAACGCCCTGGTGCTGCCAAGATGCTCAGTGTAAGCCAGCCTCCCTCAAGGACTCCTCCCTCTCCTCCTCAGCCCAGGACTATCCAAGTATTCCATGGCTCACAAGAGCACATAGAGCCCTGGTGGCCCCTTCAAAACCCCATCCCTCGGCATTTCCCAGGACTCTACCCACAAGACCCTTCAAACTGTTCCGGAGGACCCAGGCCTGGGGGCACAAGCCTACAGTCTCGGCACTTAGAAGGTAGAGGTAGGAGGATCAGAAATTCAAGGCCATCTTTGGTTACACAGAGAGTTTGAGGCTATCCTAGGTTACATGAGATCCTGTCTCAAAAAATAAAACTCAAACCAAATTAATACCCAGATATTTCTTTTCTGTTTGGTTGTTGTTGTTGTTGTTTTGTGTGTGTGTGTGTCTTTTTCTTTTGTTTTCATTTATTTGTTTTGTTATGGTCTCATGTAGCCCAGGATAGCCTCAAACTTGCTATACAACCAAGACTGACCTTGGACTCCTGGTCCTCCAGCCTTCACCTCCCAAGGGCTGGGCCTACAGCCATAGCCACCATGTCTGGCTTTACCCCAGATCTCTCCAAGTTCTCCTGAGTTGCTGGAATATGCCAAGTCCAGACTTGTGCCTGAGAGTCTTCACCAAGCCTGGTCACTTCTAGGATATCCTGGAATTCCCTTCTCCCCTTCTGGGAACCCTAAATAAGTCTTCTCAGCATCTCTGGTCCCCTGAGGCTCCTAACTTCCCTTTCCTTCTTCCTCAACTGGTACCTCCCTCCGAGCAGTCTCTTACAGCAGGCCTACGTCCTCACCTTCCCCTGCCATGCCAGCCCTCTGACCCCTGTCCCCTCTCACAGCATCAGCTGGTGTGCCAGCCAGGGTTGAACAGAGGCTTGATCTTGGATCTTCTTGACAAAATGAAGAATCCTGGGAAGGGACCGCCTATTGGTGAGATTGACGATGAGGAGCCTGAGGTGAGGGCCTTGGTAGATGCAGCCGTGGGGACCTTAGGGCCTTTGCACGGGTTGCTCCTCCTGCTGGGGAGCCCTCAGGAAACCTGTAGGAGAAGGAAGATGGCATGAGGAAGGGAAGCCTGGCAGGGCTGGATACAAACGTTTACAAGAGAGAGGGTAGCAGCAGAGCGCCAGAGGCCTTGGGCCCTGACACAGCTACCTTTCTGTCCAGCCACCCCCTGCCATCCCTCGACGGATCAGATCTACCCACCGGGCCAGCTCACTGGGGGTCCCAGACACAGACTGCTGTCGTGAGTAGAGAACCCTATAATTTGGGGCCTCTGAGCCCACTTGCTGACCATTAGGGGCTCAAATTCCAAGAAATTTTTGGCTCTGTAACCTTCAAATTGACACAGAGTCCCCTCCCCTCAGTCCCATGAGACCTCCCAGCTCTGACCCCAAAGATATGTTGAGAATCTATGTAAAGGCATGGTAGTGTACACCTCAAATCCCAGCCCTCAGGACGATCCCTGTGAGTTCAAGCTACCTGGTCTACATGGTGAGTTCCAGGCTACACAATGAGACCTTATCTCAAAACAAAACAATGACAAGAAAAAAAGAACCAAAAAAAGCCAGAACAAAACAAAAAAATACCCCAAAGACCAAAAACAAAATATAAAACATGAAAGAAAAAAAAAGGCTAAACAGGTTGGGGCTGTATCTTAATTGCTAGAGTACTTGCCTTACATCCACGAGGTCCTGGGTCCAGCTCCAGCATTGACTAAACTTGGTATGATGAAATTTAGCTGTGCTTCCTTGAGAAGTGGAGGCAGGAGGATCAGAATTTCATGGACATCCTTGACTGTGTAATGAGTTAGAGACCAGGACTGCATGAGATCTTGTCTTAAAAATAAGTAGGGGGGGCCAGTGAGATGGCTCAGTGGGTTGAGGTGCTTATGGCTAAGATGACCCAAACCCACATGTGGAAGGATAGAACCAACTTGTGGGAGCTGTCCTCTGATGTGCGTGCCTCTTGCTCTCACAAAACAAATAAATACATGCAATTTTTCATAAATTAAAAACAACCTGTCAGAACCCCTAATACCTAAGTCTGAAAACAAACATCCTGCACCTGCTTTGAGCCCCTCTACCCCTCTGATGCCACTCTTGGACCCCCAAGTAAGACCCCTGTATCAAGGGCCCCTCCCACAAGGAACAGTAACCACCCCTAAAGTCCTGGCTCCAGGCCCCCACCCCACCCTGATTCTTGCTCAGCCCATCTCCCTGCCCTATCCCCCACTTATTTGTCTCATCCCCACTTCTCAGGGCGGCACATGGAGTTCCAGAGGCTCAGAGGAGTGGAAGCCAGAGCTCCAGCTGACACTGTGAGACCCTCTATGCTCACCCCAGCTGCGTCCCTCTTCCCCCTTCTGCCCTGGGCCGCACTGACTCTTTCCTGGTCTCACAGGTTTGCTTACAGGCCCCTGGAGACTGCCGGAGCACCAGCCCCAGGTCCACGACACCTCCCCTGGGCTGGAGGGGGGACGATGGGTTAATTGGGAGCCACCTGAAGCTCATGCCTGTTGTTCTTCAGGAGCCAAGTGTCAGAGTCTGATGACGACTATGATGACGTGGACATGTGAGACCCCACGAGCCCTCACTGCAGCCCCGACCTTCCCTGTCATCCCATGGCTTGAGCTCTGATGACCCTCAGTGCAGCTCTTACCGTCCCTCCTCTCCAATCCCTGGTCCCAAGCCCACTGAACCCTCTGCCTTCACCTTTGACCCCTAGATCTCCCATTCCTTCTTCACCAAACTCTCCCTTCCTACTGCAGATTGGCCTTAAACTTTCCCATATACAAGTTCTGTCACTGAGCCACGCCCCAGCCCTCCACTGTGCCATCTGGGCAGTGGTCTCCTAATGAGCTACATCTTCAGTACTCTTTTTACTCATAATATTTTTTTATTATGCTGGAAGAGGGCACTAGATCTCATTTTGGATGGTTGTGAGCCACC
>LOJH01040839.1:0-14526 GCA_001685095.1 Ellobius talpinus
TTTCTTGTATGCAGCAGAAGGATGGATTCTATTTTTGTATCCAATCTGTTAGCCAGTAGGTAGTGGTGAATTAAATTCCTCCAGTGTGGATGTTTCCATAAAGGCTATTTCTATTGTAACATTGTTCTAAAATTTATTTACTGATCTAAAGAAATGCATATGTTAGAAAAATTTGAAAAGGTTAGACAAAGAAATAGAAGCAACCTGAAATCCCAACATCCAGGGAACAGGCACCCTAAAGACATGGAAGGACAGCTCCTGGCCTTTGTTTTTTGCCTGCAGTGTGTCTGCCTGAGGGGAATGTAGATCAACCTGTGCCTGTCATTTTGCATTCTTGCATTTCAATTAAGAATGTATCTTGAACAGTTTTACTTATAAATGTTCATTGCAATGAGTCATTGGTCTGGTTCAAGGCCTCTAGCTTCTGGTACACCATCAATACTGGACCCTTACCAAAACTTCTCTCTGATATCTTGCTGTAGCCCTGAGTCACAGGAATCCTGCAGCTGTGGTTCTGCAGGACTGGTACCTTCATGTGCTCTAGCAGGTCATAGATAGGGTAGATGTTGGGGTGGGCCAACTCAAAGCCCTGGATATGGGCCAGAGTAGTAGCTGAATTGGTCTGTCTGGGCCTCCACTGGGACCATTTCCTCTCAGGTGAGGGATAGGACCAGCTCTCCCATGGTGGCTGTTGGTGGTGGTGGTGGGTAGTTCCTCCAGGGCCATTGAAGGGCCAGCTCTTTAGAACCCACACCATTGGAGCCATTCTCCTGGGGAGCTGCTAAAGGGCAGGTCCAGTTCTCTGGCACTCAGGCCAGCTCTCTTACTGCCTCTGGTGGTAACACGGCCATGGACATCAACACAGATCCCAGTTGTGGAAGGACCACAAACCCAAACATGGGCAGCTCAGCACCGTGGCCCTAGGTGGCAGTGAGAAGTGCTCAGATCTGAGTAGCCTGCACTACAGCTGGCCCAACTTCAGGTGGCCGTTCAGTCAACACAGATCCAGCTATAGTGGACCCACAGACCCACACAGACCGTCCTCTGTAGCTCTGGCCCCAGTGGCAGCACAGGCCCTGGCAGCAGCATGGCCCTCAGACATCAACATGGCTTCAGGTGATGTCCCATACCATGGGCATATGCATGGCCCTTGGTGGTAACACAGGCCACGGGCATTAACACAGATTCCAACTGCAGTAGGGCTATGGACCCAGGCAAGCCCCTTGGTGGCAGCACAGGCCCAGACATCATGTGGCCCCAGCTGGCCATGTAGACCACTCATATCAGTGTGTTCCTTACTGCCTTTGTGTCTTCAGTCCCGCTTCTCTCCACAGTGTGTGAACCACTCAGCTTCTTTTTCTCTCCATAGCCCACCATGCACCTGTCCATCACAGTGTTGTCTGCCCACCTGGGGTGTGCGGCACTGGGCCACTGTGCCTGGGGCTATCTTCTGCCCATTTTATTTATAGCTATAGTCCTGGTCCTGGTCTAGTGGCTCTCTGTGCCTGCACTTTAGTATGGGGTTTTGATTAGTTCTCTGGGATTAGCTCCTGGAAGAGACCAAATAGGCACTTCAGGGCTCTTTACAAAGAAAATCAGTGGGCTTTCTAGAAGGAGTCTGCATGGCAGCCACATGTGGCATGCTTGCTTCATCTTCCAAAGCTTTGTGTGCATTATTTCAGTTCTTTAATTGTACATTTGGTTTTATTTTACAGTGTTTGAGTTTGTCTAAATATATTGACTATATGCTTGCTGTCTTGGGTTTTATAGTTGAGTCTATTCATTGGAAGTTTTAGTTATTCAATTAGTAGTTGGTTGATTTTTAAATTTTGAGACAGGATCTCATTATGTAACCCAGGCTGGCCCTGAACTCTCCATTCTAATTTATCCTCACAAGTGTTGGGATTACAAGTGGGTGCCATCATGTTTAGTACATTCAAAAAATGCTACTCTAAATTAGATATTTATGTTATGTGTTTTTTATTTATGATACCATTTCTTGTGGCAAATGTCTTTTTCCCTTAATTTTTTGTGCAAGTTTTAAACTAAAATCATTCTTTTTATTTTGCCTAATCAAATCTTGCTCTTTTGTGATTTATTTAATTTGCAGTATTTGTGAGTGTTGGAAATAGTTCCTGTTTATTTATTATTATTTTTTAATGGCAATTTTTGTCATTTTCTAGATGAGTTTTAAAATTAGGCCAGATTTAAAAAAATTAACCAGGATTCCAATTGCAACTTCATAAACTGCCTGGGTTCTTAAGAGGATAGATGGTTATTGAGCACAAGGGCTTGTCTGTCTGTTGGTCCCTTAGAATTCACTGTTGTAGACAAAGCAAGACAATTGGCTTAATACTGAGTAGAGAAGAAGCCCTGCAAACATCTAGTACTGGAGTGCATGAAAGGAGTGTTTCATGGTGCATTGGATACGAGGTTATCCTGATCATGGGGTGGTTGGCCAGGAACTTCGTGTTAACTAGGATCCAGTCTGACTGTGGATCTGTCTGTTTTATTTTTCTGTCTCCTCCATGTGGGCTGTCACTGATGGGTCTGCCTCCCTTCATGCCTTGATTGTAATGGTACTAGAAAGGGATTATTCTTTACAAGTCCAGGGTTGGAGGAGAGAGAGGAACGACTGCTTGCCAGCCAGTGGCAGCCTCCAAGTGCCTCCAGCTCCCCTGGGAGTCAGTAGCTGGCCAGAGTGCTGATGCGGTAATGTATAGCTGAGTTTTACCATGAAAATGGCTGTTCTCTCTCCATCAATGGTTAGAGAACACAAGTCTACTGAGTCACACAGGGGAGAGCATGGGTCCCAGGAGTTTTGTTATATCTGATTTTGCTGTTTTTTTTAATTACTAGTGAATCCGAATCAAATCTAGCCCAGCAGGAAGCGAGGGCATTTTTACCTGTTTGATTGCATCTACACCTGCTGCTTTCAGTCAAGGAAGGAACAGACAGACATAGTGTGTCAGTGTGACTGCAGAGCCAGGTTATGCTGGATATCAGCTGAAAGTTATGTTAATACCTTTTTAATGAAGAAGGAAAGCTTGGGGAGGAAGAACAGGTTTGATCAAGGCAGTGCGTTTATTTCAACATGATAGGTTCATTCCCCCCCCAGTTTTGTGTGTGTGGAGGCGTGCATGTACATGTGTGCAATGCATATAGAAGTCTGAGGTTGTTGGTGGGAACTATCTTTGTTTGCTCTTCCACCTTATTCATTGAGGGAAGGTCTCTCATTCAAATGCTGTTATGGCTAGCCTCAATAGCCAGCTTACTCTTGGGAGCGCCCCTCCCCCAGTCTGTCTTCCAAGGCTGGATGGCAAACAAGCCAGCATACCTGCCTGGCATTCAAGTGGGTTCTGGGGATCTAAAGTCTGTTCCTTTCTCCTTTATGGCAAGTGCTGTAACCACTGACTGAGGTGTCTTCCTAACCTGAAGTGTTAGGTTTAATGAAAACAGCTTATCAAAAAGTTGAACTAATCTCCATGTTTGTTTTCTTGTCTATTTGTGTTTTACTACCCCTTTGTCTTATGTGGCTCTGCTTTCCTGAGAAAGGTCTTGCCAACCTTGGAGTAAGTGGTCATATGATTGGGGCTTAGTGGCCTGAAGAGAAAACTCATGGGCTGGAGAGATAGCTTAGACATGGAAATATTTCCTTGCAATTATGAGAACAAGTCTAATTCTCAGAGCATAGACTTGTCATCCTAGTAGTGAGTCGGAGACAGGCAAATCTTTGGAGCTCCCTGGCCAGCCACACTAGCGTACTTGCTAAGCTACAGGCCAACTGAGAGACACTTTCTCTGAATGAATGAATGAATGAATGAATGAATAAATGAATAAATAAATTAAGGTGCCTGAAAAATGATAGCCAAGGTTGTCCTCTACCCTCCACATGCACATACATATACAGGCAGCCCCCAAATACTCCTGTATCTTTATATAAGATATATAGAGGCTTCTTGTATTTTTAAGGATGCTAGTACCTTACTTAAGTCCTTTATTTTGGCCAGTCACGTGCAGGGCATTAGACCAGGTTGAATAGTCAGGGGTTCAGTCTCAGGTGGTCCCTTTAGAAGAGTTCACAGACTTGATTAAGGCCTCCTGGAACCCTAGTGGGTCCATTCAGTATCCATGAACACCAGGGTGCTTCTCTATTAAACAGGAGAACCACTTGTTCCAAGTATTCTGGAGAGTCATGTGGGTATGTAGGACACTATTAAGACTTTATGTCACTGTATAAACCTGTCCTGTCCTGTTTTTGTGTGGTTCTCTCCAGCATGGATGCTAAAAATCACCAACCGAACACACTGGGACATCCCATAGTAAGGAACCATTTAGAAGGTGCTGGTTTGCCCACTACCAGAACAGTTGGTTTTGAAGTCAACCTCAGGTGAAGTGACTGATGGTACTTAACTTTGTTCTTTAAAAACCACATGTTGGACTGGGGAGATGGCTCAGTGGGTAAAGTGTTGGTGTGCAGACATTAAGACTTGAGGTCAGATCCCAGAACCCATGGAAAGGCAGCATTAGTAATCTCAGCATTCCTAAGAGAGACTGGAAGTGGAGATAGGCAATGCTCCAGAGTTACCAGCTAGCAAAGCCTGCTATACAGCAGCAAGCATAAAGACATCCCATCTCAAAGGTAGAAGCCAAGGACCAGCACTTAAGTTGTGATACATATGTATGCCATGCTCACTCAGATATAAAACACACATGCACGATTTAAAAAATAACCCACACCTTTCCCTCATTCCATCATGCATTCCCATACATATATGTCCTGGTACACCAACCTTAGCATCTATTTCAGTTTGGTAGGCTCATTCTTGGAAAAGCATGTGACTGTGAGACGCTCGGGGATTAGCAGCCCTGTCCCCCTGACACCTTTCATATATCCTGGGCACAGGCTCTATGAATGGACTGTGGGGACAGACACTTCATATTTTTCTCTGTACCTTTTGGTACAGACATAACAACTCTCCATACATGCACACATCTACACATGTAGTTACACATACATGTCTACACATGCAGTTGCAAACAAATGAAATGTTTGTTGTCTACCCTTCATGCCCCATGTGTCTGAGGTCAGACCCCTAGCATGGGTTGTCCCGCAGCTTTTTGGTGTGTGGCTAGGCAGACGACTTCTGTGGCCCTCGCTGCCTCAGATCTCCTGTTGCAACTGCTCTGCCACCTGAGGTCCTTTTCTCATATGCCTAAAGTCTCTTCATGGCTGGCCATGTCACTTGCTTCATGTAAATCTGCTAGTGGAGAGTAAGACCACACCAGGTTGTTGAGGTTCTTGTAACAAGATGATAGCTTTTATTCTTGACCTCTCTTGGAGTCAAGTGAGATCTAAAGACAATTATCATTGACTCTCGAGTTTGTTTAAAGTTCTTTTTTGGAGGAAGAGGTTCTCTGTGTAGCCTTGGCTGTCCTGGAACTAGCTTTGTAGACCAGGCTGGCCTCAAACCCTGCCTCCCAAGAGCTGGGATTAGAGGTGTGTGCCATCACCGACCAAAGTTCTTTAAAATGTTTAATTACATCTAATCATTCTTGTGAGAGAGAACCATGCATGCTAGACCATGGTTGTGGTGGTCAGAGGACCCTACAGGATTTGGTTCTCTCTCTCTACTATGTGTGTCCCAGAGATTGAACTCCGGTCATCAGACTTGACAGCAAGCACCCTTAGCCACTGACCTATCTCACTAGCCATTGTCAACTCTGGTGTTAACTGATAGAATCATGTATCAACCACATGTGCAGAATAGAGGGTTTCCTGGGAGTGAGTTTTCAGTGGAGACTTGGGGTCTGGCATTATTTAAATCAAGATAGTTCCCTCTCCTGAGAGTAGTGTCTCTGAACCTGCCCCAGCAGGAGGATTACCAGGGAGGACTCTCCTGAATGTTGGAACATAGACCTTGTCACTCCCTAATCACATTTCTCATCATTTGTTACTGTTACTTCATTTGAAATGACAGTCTTCTGTTCTCAGAGAAAAGTCACGTTCCTCCTTCCAGATTTGTTGTGGCAGTTTATTAGTGTGGCTCTAATTATAACATTTCCTGGATGGGGCTTCAGCTAGGCTCTGTCCAAGTGCCCCTGCACTGCTTCAGAATAAGTCAGAGAGGGCGTGCTTTCCTTACAGGGTGATGGGTGTGCTTTCCTTACAGAGCAATGGACATGCTTTCTTTACATGGAGGAGAGCATGCTTTCCCTACAGGGAGGTGGACATGTTTTCCTTACAGGGAGGAGGGGACGCTTTCCTTACAGGGAATATTTGTTTTGGGGAGACCACTGGAGATGGCCACTCAGACAGAGTTTACAGCCAATTGAAAGTGTTCCAGCCAGCTGGGACTGTATTCAGGTGTTTGAGATGCAGGTATATCCCTGAGTGTTCAGAATAGGGTTTTTTTTTTAAAGACGAAAACTACATCCTGGTAGCAACTACATCCCTTAGCAACTCTGAGTGAATTAGAGGTGGAGGTGTGGTTGCAAGGAGGTTTTGCACAAGCAAGCAGTTCAACAGAAGCTAAGGTAAATTAGCTGGGGCATCTTGACCTTGAGTTGCTAGATAGAGTTAGGTAATTTTCCATGGGATTCTCCATCAAGGAGATCAAATTCTAGTTAAACCTGTAATGGCTTCAGCAAGAACACAAGTGGAGGAGCCTCTGCACTGTCTTGCCCTGTCACATGTTGGCACCCCCCCACCTAGTTGCTCCTTAATGTTAGAATTAATTAAAAGCTGGAATGCCAGGGTTCCAGGTGAGCACAACCATGTCTAATTTCTGCAGTGCTGGGGGCTGCCCTCCAGACCTGGTACATGCAGGGTAAGCACTCTGTCAGCTGAGCTGCATCGGTTCCCTGTTTGGTGTTTCCCCTGACCTTGATGTTGCAGAAGTCATTGCTTCACAAGTAGATGAGAACTCATGACTAATCCCCAAATGGAGGTGTGTTGTTCTCCCAATACCACTTTATTACCACACACAGCCTTCACTGTCCCTACCAGCTTCTCCCAAATCTGTAAAATAAACCAAGTGTGCAGAACACATTCTACAACTTCCAAGTGATAGATTCAGAAGAGGCTTTACCTCCCTCCTCTACTAGCTCTAAAGCATTTGTCCTCCTGAGGACATCAGGACCTTGCTCCAGCTCCTGCCAAGCAGCCCTTCCTGTCTCCTCAGAACTCAGAGCACTTCTATGATGCTTGACCTCTGTGGAGTCCATTTTCCTATGTTGAAATGAGGCACTTAAGCTGGGTGTGCATGTGGGTAGAATCCTGAGATGCAAGTGCAGTGTGTCTGGAGTCCCAACCAGAGTGAGACCTCCAGGAGAGTGAGTGTTAAGGTCCATCCAGGACTGAGTATGGGATAAAAGGAGTGTTGGCAAAAGAGATGGGAGAAGGACTGGGGGCATCACTGAGAGTCAGGGTTCTGAACTGAGTGTAGAGTTCACTTTAGAGGGAAGAGTTCACAGCAGGACCGAATGTGCTGATGTACTGAACAAGACAAGGACAGTTACTCTTTGGATAATCTAGCGGTGGCTGGGCTTGGTATAGTTCCAGCTACTTGGAAGGAGGCAGGAAAATTGCATGTACAGGGTCAGCCTGGGTAACTTAGAGCCTTTCTTAAAAGTAAAGAGAAATGAGATGTGGCTCAGTGTTGCACTTGCCTAGGGTGCCAGTCTGTCACATGACTTTGCCCAGAGACCTACTGATTTGCTCCCTCCTGAGAAAAGCAGATGCAGTGCTGTGTTTTGCCAGGTGCCATGTGGTCTGCTGTCAACTGCCTTTATTGATCATGTCTGCCAACACCCTTCTTTACAGCGTGTCACCTGTGCTGGTGATGTGCTTCATTGTTCCACTGCTGAGGACTTGGTCCACACTGAAACACGTGCCTTTACCTTTGCTGGGATGGAGATCCATGGGGACCTCTACTACTGCAGTTGGGGCTTTGTGTGAATCACTTCTGGGATTTTTAACAGGGCCAGCCCTGCCTGCAGAGAGCAGCTCCTCAGTCTCTCTAGTTTACCGCCATCTGTTCCAACGTGTGCTTCCTATTGCTGTGATAAGCACCATGACCAAAAGCAACTGGAGGAGGACAGAGTCAGGCTCAGTCCTGTGGCTTCTGGTGTGGTGAATGGGACCCCTCCCCAGACTCCCCCTTTTCCTGTCGTCTGCTTCCTCCATGGCACTGAAGTTTGGGTTCCTAGACATAATTAGGACTTTCAAGGAAGTTGTCAAGGCAGAACATCTCTGTGGACTATTTGAAATAGCCTCTGGCTTGCCATTTATCATGGTATTGTTCCCAATATGTCAAAGTCCTTTTCTTACTAGGGAGAAAAATGCATTCAGCTTCTGGTATATGTGGGACTATTCAGAACTCAGTGTGATCTAGTCAGCCCTGACCTGTTTGCCCGGCTTTTAGGGGAGCTGTGTTGGCTCTCCTGGCTTGGTGTGACACAGGCCAAGGGAGCCCTTCTTTCTGTCTGCCTCTAGTTGTAATCAGCTTTAATTATGCTGGATGGTTTGGGGTGTGCCGCGCACCATGAGGTCCCCAACATGCATACATGCATGCATCCATCCAGGGTCACTCTGTGTAACCTAGGGTAGCCTCAAATCTGATGCTCTTGCCTCAGCCTCCTGAGTGCTGGATTAAAAAAAAGTTTTATTAATTCTTTGAAAATTTCATTCAATGTATTTTGATTATATTTACTCTTCAATTCCTTCTGATCTACTCTCTCCACCCTCACCTCTCTACCCACCTAACTTCAACTTTTAAAGACTAAATTTTAAAAACAGACCACCCCACTCCCCAGAAACCCAACAATTATCAAGTCCGATTTGCTTTGCCTCCTTTTGGGGATAGGAGCTGCCCAGGGTGTGGCTAACCTACCAGCATTCACACCATTGAAGAAAAACTGACTGTCTTGGCTGCTATAAAACAGGAAGGATTCCTCTCCCTTCCCTGGCGGGTTTTGTTTGGTTTGAACTCTTGCAGGTTTTCTGCATATGCTCACTGTTGTCTGGCAAATGCAATTTCCTCAAAGTCATCCTGGCTCTTACAGTCTTCTGACACCTTACAGGTGTCAAGGCGTGCCTGTCTGGGATACCTTTCTGCTCTTTTGTTGTCAATCATATGTCAAGGACACACAGCTGCCCGCCCCAGTGCCTCCCTTCTCTTTGTGTTTTATTTCTCTACTCTTCTCTCTTGATAATAGGAGTGTCCTTACTTAGCCAAGTTTGTCATTTCTGCCTGCAGTGTAGATCATCCAGTCTTCATATGCGCACAGAGCATCAGCTACAACTGTGGTCATACACACCTTATACAAAGTATAAAATTTGCCTTCCTCATCCACGCTGGTGAGTTTCTAGTTGACAGTAGCTGGAAGATAGTCAGCTTCATTTCAAAGCAGCCAAGAGTCCATGAGACACAGGTAGATAGCCCAGCTTCCATCCAGCTCAGGTCCTAGGCTTCACTGCATTGCCTGGACTCATGACTCTGTGCTTACTTCTGGAGTCATGAAGACTGGGAGTAGTTCTAAGGTTTCTTGCATTTGGATTTTTTTTATCACATTCTTCTCATACTATTTTGTATGTAGAAATCACTTTCAGTATAAAATGCTGATTCTTAGACCTTCATTCAGATCCACAAATTAATTTGCAGCATACAAAGCCCAGGCATCTGCATTTTAATACACCATCCATCCCGTATTCCCTTAGTGATTCTGATGAGGGTGTCCAGGGGCCACTATCACCTATCCTGTCAGTGTGGCCTCCCTGGCATTGCTTTCTCCACATGAGCACCCACTTTCCTTGGCTCTCTTCTTGAGTCCCCTCTTAAGACCACTCACATCGAGGTGTCTTGTGCTGGTCTGTAGCTTTGTTTTCTTCCACTGTGACCTGATCCTTTGTCATTCTTGAGAAATCATAAAGAAGAAGCTTTCAACATGATTTTTTTCTCTAAATGTATCATTTGCCTTGAAGCAGTAGACTTTGCCATGACCTTGAGTTTTAAGGATGTTATTTCTTTTTCTTCTCTGTGCTGTAGGCATCTCTATAGTTTATCCATGATACTTGTCCTTGAAGGTCCCTGGCCCAGGGACATATTTCAGAATTTCAACATTGTGTGAAGGTTTCTCACCTTTTTTCTGAACAAAAATCATCTTTACTGTCCTAATTTTTTGTGGTTGGTTTTTGTTGCCTGTGGCTGGAAAGTGTCTCCAGGAATTGCAGGCCTGTGCAGACCTGGCATTGAGCCTCAGTGTTTTTTTTTTTGTTGTTGTTGTTTTCTGTTACTTTCCAAAACTAGCTCTTGTAGACCAGGCTGGCCTTGAATTTACAGAGATCTGCCTGCCTCTGCTTCCCAAGGGCTGTTGTCCACTGTAGTCAGCTTTCCAGGCAGGTGATGGTGGTTCATGTGATCAGTACTGATCTGCTGCTTAGTAAGGCACCCCCGATCTGCCTGTCTTGAGGACAAATGGGAATTCTCACTTGCATGGATGTCAAGGTCACAACCTGATATTCCATTCGTAGTCAGGTTACCAAATGCAGACTGGCTTGCTTTCTGAACCAGGCATCCTGTTGATTGCCTCACCCATTCTGTTTGGATTCCTTCAACATTACCCTGCCAGGCTTGGAGTATTTATCTCCCTAGCAGACTTCTGTGTCCAGGGCAGCCGTGTACTCTGCAGAAAGTCGCCTAATCAGGATTCGAGCACAGGCTCATTTGCTTCTAGTGTCTGTGCCTTCTGTATTCTGTTGTCATTTGTGAGCTGCACAACACCCAAGTGCCTCTGGTAGGACAGACAGCCCTAGGATTGAAGCAGTTCCTGGGAATCTTCACATGGGGTTTTGAAATGACAATGTTAGTCAAAAGCTGGGAGGGCATTCAGGCAATGGGGTATTCACCAGGAGCATCTGGTTCCCTAACCCAACTGAGGAGACAGGGAACAATTTCATTGGCTGGACTGGTTCACTTCAGCTTTCAGCAAGTTCAGAGCTCACAGCCCTTTCCCTGATCCCTGGATGGTGTCTGCCAGCCAAGTGGAAGTCTGCTGAGACAGAAATGAACTAGGGGTAGAAGTTAAAGTTTCAGAACTTCAAGGAAAGTCTTATATTTGGAACTTTCAGGCCCATAGACCTAGTAGTTGGGGGAGGGGAGGAATTCTAAGATCAGGGAATCTAAGATCAGGGGAGGAATTCTAAGATCAGGGAATTCTAAGATCAGGAAATCTAAGATCAGGGGAGGAATTCTAAGATCAGCGATTCCCCATCCTTAGGAATAGGCAGATGGGCAAACTTAGGCTGTACTTCTCTGGAGTCTGTTTGCCATTTGAGAGGTGGATCCAAGTCTTATGATTCCTTCTAGTCCCTGAAGCTTACATGAATTCTTTAGTTTACAAAAAGAGATAAAAGTTTTAGATATATTAATTAGCTTTACCACTGTTTGTAATCTGTATTTGTCTTAGTCAGTGTTCTATTGCTATGAATAGACACCATGACCATGGCAACACTTATAAAGGAAAACATTTAATTGTGTCTGGCATACAGTTCAAAGTTTAGTCCATTATCATCATGGTAGGAAGCAAGGCAGCATGCAGACAGACATAGTGCTGGAGAAGGAACTGAGAGAGTTCTATATCTTGATCTGCAGGCAGTGTCTCACTGGACATGGCTTGAGCTACTGAGACCTCAAATCCCAACCCTACCGTGACACACTTCCTCCAACAAAGCCACACCTACTTCAAGAAGGCCATATTTCCTAATAGTGCCACTTCCTATGGGCCTATGGGGGCAATTTTTGTTTAAACCACCACAGTACTGAGATCCATATTGTAGAAAAAGCAGCTCATAGATGTCTATAGAACAGCTGGACTAGTCAGTGCTTTATCTAGCTTGTCAGAACTTCATCAATCAAGGTTAAAACTCTGAACTTTGAACTTGTAGTATTACAATGGCACAAGAGGGAAGAAATCTGAAACGTTTCCCATTTTTGATATGTCTTAAATCATTTTCTTAGACCTTCAGAATTTGCATAAACTTAAAACCATTTTCTATTTGATCATTTGCCATAAGTGGTTGATTAACTGAGAGAGCAGTCATTGCAAAGCAAGTTCTTTTTATTCTTTAATATGAAGCCAGTAAGCAAGGCAAACCTGTCTGCCTTTTCTCAATAGGAGACCTGGTAGATCTAGAACAAGCAAAGCCCAGTTTTTATGTATGAAATGAATTGACATAGTAGCTGCAGTCCTAGGGAAGAAGCTGGTTGCCTGTTGCTGTCAAGCTGACAAAGCTACAGTTAATTTAACCATCAGTGCCATCAGAGACCTGAGGCTAAATTATAACAGGAAGTGTAATCCAAATGGTCTGTGTATCACTTAAAATGACAGAGACTTATCTGTTACATAGACAGCTATCCTAGGCCCTTGTGGTCTTGATGGCTTTGTTGGGGACCGAGATCCTAGGGCAATATCAATCTTTGGCCACCAGGCCTCGGAGACCTGAGAGACTTTTCCTGTGGAGGAGGAGCATGTGAGGGACTGTCCTTACTTTGTCTAGGCAAAGTGGCGCAATCAACTTTGTACTGCTTGTCCACAGTTTGGGTACTGTCTTAGGGTTTCTACTGCTGTGATTAAGCACCATGACCATAAAGTATTTTGGGGAGGAAAGGGTTTATTCAGCTTATACTCTAACATTGCTGTTCATCACTGAAGGAAGTCAGGACAGGAACTCAAAGAGGGCTGGAACCTGGAGGCAGAAGCTGATGCAGAGGCCAGGGAAGGGTGCTGCTTACTGGCTTGTGTCCTTGGATTGACCAGCCTGTGTTCTTATAGAACCCAGGACCACCAGCCCAGGGATGGTGCTATCCACCATGGGCTGAGCCCTCCTCCATTGACCGCTAATTGAGAAAATGACTTACAGCTGAATCTCATGGAGGCATTTCCTCAACTGAGGCTCCTTCCTCTCTGATAACTGTACCTTGCATGCCAAGCTGACACACAAAACAAGCCAGTATAGGTTGTGTCCTGGCAGCAGTTAGGGCATTGGGGAAGTTATGCCCAGTGGTAAGGGTCACCACAATTCACATGAAGTCATTGTGACCCATCATCTTTTTTTGGAGACTATGGGGTCACCACTAGGAGCTGGGGGTTCTCTGTCTGTGATGGTAACCTTTATTCAGCAGATCTCTGGCAAGTTTGAGGACCATTATCTATTAGGTATATTCACGCTAAGCCACCTTGTTTTTAGTTACTGTGTCAGGCTTAACCTTGAAAACACACACATAGGAAGCTCAATAAAACTTTTTCCTATAATTAATTGTATTAGTATTTAGTGTAACTACAAGTATAGTTCTGAACATATCAAATAATTTGATCCATTAATTTGCAAGTCTTAATCATCTTTAACAATATACAGTAAATTGACAGCTTTTTATATGATTAGGATTTTAAAGCCTTATCTCTGCTACATTTGTGCCTTAAAAATAACAATTTCTAAATTGTATCTCCTTTTATTATCAAAATAAAAGTTTTAACTCATAGATATAGTCCACAGAGAGACTGGGAACTTTCCTGATCCTTTTATAGTATACCATTATAGAATTTAACAGTTTCTTATATGACTCAGCTTATCGAAATAGCTAAAGCTTAGCAAAGTTCACAAAGACAAGGAGGCTAGAAGTACATTTTTAAGCCTGAATAGACTTTAGGTCAAGAGACATTCTGTAAGCCAGTGCTTCTCAATATTCCTAATGCTGTGACCCTTCAACACAGTTCCCCATGTTGTGGTGACTTTGCCACTGTAATGAATCACAATGTAACATCCGACACACAGATGGGTGTAGTTAGATTTTTCTTTGAGCTGCCAGCTCACAAATAACGACATGGAGACTTATTATTAATTATGAAAGCTCAGCCTTAGCTTAGGCTTGTTTTCAATTATCTCTTATAACTTAAATTAATCTATTTTAGTCTGTGTTCTGTCATGTGATGTTACCTTTCTTCTGTCTCATGCCTCCTGTTTCCTCTTTATCTCTTAGCAGCTATTTTTTGTTCATTAGCATTTAAAGTATTTAAAGTTTACAAAGCACTCTATATGATCCACATGCCCTGTGTAATGGTATTTCCCATCCATATGTAGCTAATTCTTTTTATATTATTTTACTCTCTCTTTACAGACTTTGTTTTATTATTTTTAAACTATTTCTCTATCACTTCAATATCCATTTTCTTTTTTTTATTCAGCATCTAAGCACATTTTAGAGACATACTATGTCTGTTTAGAGGTTTTCTCTCCAGCTTATCCCCCTCCAGCATCTAAGCACATTTTGAAGCATACTGTGTTTGTTTAGAGGTTTTCTTGGTTTAGACCTAGCTTTTTGTGCATCTGCAGCATTCTCTGACCAAGTGAGACAAATCTTAAAGGGCCAGTCTGTCCACAGCACGGTTCCATGGTGGTGTTTGGCTTAAGTCCACAGGAAGCAGCCAGGGGTTTCGAATACCTCCACCTCCACCACTACCACCACC
>LOJH01040840.1:777-11400 GCA_001685095.1 Ellobius talpinus
GATCCGCCTGTCTCTGCCTCCCGAGTGCTGGGATTAAAGGCATGCACCACCACCACCCGGCCCTCAGCTACTATTTTAAGAATTTGAACAATTGAAGAAGTATCTACTGACACCAAGAAGAAGATAGCCTTACTCTCCCTACAAAATTACTATGTGGTTTAAATAAGACATTGTGAAGTAACTGTTATCAAATGTGTGTGAGTGTGTGTTGCATAACAAGTGACTCTAAAGTTGAGTAGCTTAAAAAAATTACTTTTTCCTAAGAGTCTGATAGTGACTTTGCGGTTCTTCTTGTCTCTCATGGGTTTGGTTGGGCAGATGCACTGAGCTTCAGTGTCGGCCGTAGCCCTCTCCATGAAGTTGTTCACTATCACAATAGATCACTTGGGCTTTCTCATATGATATTGCAGTATCTCCATGGAGAAGGGCCTGAAGCATCTACCAAGCCTCTACCAGTGACATTTCCTGATACACCATTAGTAAAAACAAACTAAGTAGCCAAGTGTAGAACCAACACGAGCCATGCCCACACCCAAGGGCATATTCCATTGAGGGTATTGATCACAGTAATCTATCACACAGGCTACCATTTATTCAGTCATCACTATGTACAGATGTTCAGTAGATAATGGGATAAGGACCATTATCTACTAGGCCATTTAATTTTCTGACAAGTAGAATGCAATAGGTTTCTTTATCTGTGTTTTACAGATAAAAACTGGGGCCCAGCAAGGTTGAACATCTTGTCCAAGCTCTCACTACACGCAAACAGCAAAGCTGAGAAACACTGAGGCTCCAGGAGCCTCACTAAATATTGAAGAATCATAAGGGGATGGAAAGTAGGGAATATTCCACTATTTATTGTATACTGAGTTACCCTCACAAACAACTTACAGCCAGCAACTTAAAAAAAGAACTAAAGAAAGCAGTTACCAGAGCTTGAAGCAATTGCACAGGCTTTGCTTTTCCTGGCCTATGTGTTAGCATGAGAGACCAATAAGCTAGATGTCAGGCAGTCTGGAGCAACACATTTCCAAATGCATTCATTACTCTATGTCTAAAGTTGTTGGGAACTGATAAGGAATATGAATCCCACTGGGATTTTAGTAATACTCGGCTTTCCCTTTTGCCCAATTTCATGTTTATTTCTAAACCCCACACAAGAAGCAACAAAGATATTAGACAAATCACATATTCCAAACAGCAGATAAAGTCAATGAAAGTACTGCAGATGTGCCCCAGCAGAACGTAGAGCTGTTATCTTTCTCTGAAAATGGGACACGGCTTGGAAAGTGAGCATCTCCATAGAAAAGCTAGAAACCCTCTGCTTAGATAAAAATCTCATTAATATTTCTTTTTGCAAGCAGAGAGGCAAAGAAAAGATTTGTTGAGATGGAGATGGTAGAAGCAGATAGCAGCAGTCCCTGGCTGCTGCCTTCACACAGTAAAGAGAGGAAATAAAGGTTACACGAATGAGGATTGTTAATATTCACAGCAGCATCTGGTGCTGCGTTGCCAGGAGACAGTAATGAGAATGGAGCATCTTCCAGGTCTAATGGCACTGTGGCTGCCACATCAATCCTGCCATCCCCAGGAATAAGATCTCTATCATTTGCAAACAGAATAGCGTTGGTGGCTTGGCTGTCATTTTGGAAGGTCACTAAAAGATATGCAGATGAGTTGCTCATATTTCTTGAGCTGACACCCTCCAGGCTCCCTGAGCAGCTTTGTATTTCTTGGGACACCAACTGACAAAGCAGCTTGTAAAGAGGTAGAAGTACAGGTTCTTGATGCTTGGGACTCCCAGCCAACTTTGGGCTTCTTGGATGACATTTACCTGTAAGTCTGATAGGTGTGCTTCTTTAATCCTAACAATCCCATTAACTCATAACTTGTGTGAATCTTGTAAGATTTTCTGCCGTAGGCACTGGGTGTGAAGCAGCTTATAACAGTAGTCATGCCCTTTATGCAAATTAATTTGGGTTCTCTCTGAAAATATCTCCCAGACCAGGAGATTCAACCTGAGCTATTATTTCCCATTGGCTGATGGTATTTTTTAACTAGGAAAGATGTCTTCACGGATGATACAAGAATTGTCTCTTCATTTACGTGTAGGCACATAGCTCCTGTTACAATCCTGTCACAATTTCCCTTCATTCTTAGAAATTGTTCTAAACATATTTTAAAGCTAGGGTCACAACTTGGTATAATAAATCTTCACAAATTATTTTCTCATATTAGTATGATGACAATACAAAGAACAAAACTATACAAAGTTGTTGCCCTCATGGAAGCATCAGCTGGGTATACATAAACAAATAAACAATACATAAACTCATGACATTTATTCTGACATTTGACAGTTTACTGATGACCTATTTATTCTGATTCAAGTACTCCTATAAGAATCAAAGATGCAACATGGGCTGAGACCAAATGAGCCTTGTCTTCCTAGAGATTACTACCTTGTAAGAGACAATGAGATCTTAAAAATGGAAATAAAGCATTGCTGGAAATAAGAGAAAATGGTTGAAGATCAGTTGAACGGATTTATGGAAAGGTCAGAAGCTCCCACTCCCGTCCCCAAAGGAGATCATATAGAGGACAGACATAAAGATGTCAGTCTGGCAGTGGTACATAGAGCTCAGTCACATTGCTCCCAAGAAATAATGGGGGCACCTCTTCTAAAGCTCATTTTCAGGGATATCAGCTGATATGTGTGCATGGTGGCTGAAAATCAGAAAGAGCTGCACCCTGGAAACTAGCAAATGTTGTGAATCAGGACTTTATCTCTGGAGAGTCAATGTTATTAAACATTTTCCAACACTCAAGTTTGTGCAGATGCCAAGAAAAGGATTCTTCTTGGAAGAAAGAATATCCATATAAAGGTTGTGTGTTATGAGAATGCTGTGTTTGTTGAGAATGGTCAGCATTCACACACTAGTGGTTTTTAAAAGTATAAACCCCAGGTCAGCAATATCAGTATATACCGAAAATTGTTGGAGCAGTAAGTTCTTGGCCTTGGCCCAAATATGTCTATAAAGCCCTCTGGGTGGTGCTGATGGAGACTTACTGGTGTGAACAAAGCACAACCACCAGGTAGTGGCAGGAAGAAGGTTGGAAAAGCAACCAGCTGACCAGGAAGGGCCCTGTAGGCTTCAATGACGATTTATGAAGGTTAGTTATGTGTGTTAACTTGGCTAGGCTCTGGTCCTCAGATACTCAGTCGAGCATGTTTCTGTGAAGGTGGATGAGATAAATCTTTAGATCAGGGGAATTTGAGGAAAGCAGACTGTCCTCACACCATGAATGGACCTCATCTAATTAGCTGAGATCAGCTGAAAGATTGATCTGATGTTAAAAAGAAGACATTCAGCCAGCAGACAGACTTCAAGTTCAGTTACTGTGTCAGCTCTTCCCTGGGACTCTAAGCTGACAGCTTGGCCCCGCAGGTTTTAAACTCATCAGCCTCTTTAATCATGTGAGCCAAAACCTCAACATAACTTCTTATGTGTGTGTATTCCACTCACACACATTCACAAACACACGCAACTATTGGTTCTATCCTTGTGCTAGGCTGTGATGGAAGCCTTTGCTGAGCAGAGTAGGAAGAAAAGCTGTGTGGAGGAGGTTGAAACAGAGGCACACCATGAACTGCCATGCTTTCAAAGGCTCCCTCCACACCTGAGGCCCATTGGCCCATAGATCAAATGCAACCTTCAGCTCAAGGGCTACAACTAGCTTTTGATTCTTTTTAAATAGGCACATGTATCCACAAATGCAAAGAATAACCGAAACCATGTGTGAAGTCTGCATCACAGAAATATCTGCTGACATATACATTTGCTGACACGGCATCACCTGTGTGCTAGTCTTCTAAGCAATGTGCAACCTGAACTTATTCATAGAAAGCATTCCAAAATGAGGGAAATTGTGCAGCATTGCTAGTCAGTCTTCGACAGCAGTGTCTAAATAAAAATTAAAAATTCAAGATTGGTTCATGATTGTGGTTTAAGATAGATCTAAAATGAAACATTTGACCCTGAATTGGAACCTGGACCAGGAATAGAACATTAGTGGAACAGGTGAAGATATAGGCATATGATTTGAGGCTATTTTGCAATATTTGCCAACAGTGATTTGCTTACACTAGTTCTTCATTGGTGGTATGATAAGATTGATATTTGGAGAAGATGCAGAAGGGATGCATAGGAATTCCTGGCACTGATTTTGACATGCTTTCTATACGAAGTTCAAAGATAACTAAATCTCCAAAAACAAAAAAAACTACCAGCTACTCTTTGGACACCTCATTATAGACTGAAAACTTTTGCTGTCTTGGATTTGAGTAGAAATAATATAAAGAGTGCACCATAGATTTGTTGGAATTAAGTATGACATTGGAGTTGATATAAGTTGCTTACTGCATATTTCTCTACTAGTTGAGAGTTCGCCAGCTCAAATGAACTTTTAAAAGGCAATCTATTATCTCACATAGCAGAAAAGTCAGATGTCTCAATGACTAAATTCATGGCTCAAATAACACCATGGCTCCTCTTCCTCTTTCCTTGTGACAGATTTCTCTTTCCTTTACAATGACATAATTCTCAGACTGGCCACAGTCTTTTCAGGCTTACAGACTTTTTATATATAACAATGGGAAAAAGCTTTCTTTTTCCAAATGGTCTACAACAGATAGCAGAATAAAAATGTGTAAGCTTGTTGCAGGTGCCATGTTCACAACTCTTTTGGAGATTAATAGCAACTCAGCTTTTCCAGGATAGGACTTCCTATAGCTAAAGACAAGATGGGTCAGACCGTATTCAACTGGAACACAACAAAATATGGCCAGAGGTATTTTTTCCTAAAAGAAAGGGTCTTTTCTGGGCAGAGAGATACATTCGGATAAAATTAACCAAAGCCCATATTGTAATGTAGTCAGGACAAATATGTTAGTGTTTATGGAACAATTCGGTTGACTTTCTTACATTTATAATGGTGAATAAATGAAAAAGTGGTTATTCTAATAATTGCCTCCTTATTCTTTCTGGTTCCCCACCACTACTTTTGTAGGTCTTTCCTTGGATGACTCTATGGCAAGTTCTATAAAGAGAGACTTGTGGAGTCAGAGTTGAGAAATTAAGATGCACTTTCATCACCAGCCCAATTCTCCCTGGAATGTTTAGAAAAACAAATACTCAAGTGTTTTGGATTTTAAGTATTGAAATCTTGACATTTAACCCTTCTTTCTTCTATACATCCTTTCCCCAACTTGCTGCGAGTGAGGCTATGACTCCTTCTCCTCGTCCTCCATCTGTTATTCTGACATTCAATTACCACCAAAGAGGAAAGGGGGACCAAATTGATGTCTTCCAGGAAGCCAGAGTTCCATGGATCTCCCTGCATCCTCGTGCATTCATCAATCTTTTGTGTCTTCAGAGCCCAGGGGGAAGGAAGGCTGGGGAATGGCTAGCCTGAAGCTGGGGCAGTGGGGTTACAGGGAGGATACAGAGGGAGAAAAGTTTGAACTATTCCATGAATAGCTTCCTCTGTTTGACGTGTATCAACTCACAAAGTCCTGCCCCAGAGTCAGCGAGGATCAAACAACAGAGGAAGGGTAGGGAGGGCAGAGAGGTAAGTTCATCAGACTGCCGACTTTGCTGTTAAAAATAGGAGTTTATGGTCTAATCTTCATCTGAGAACATAGGAGTTAATACTAGTTAGTTTTCCAGTCCTAATCACAGGTGAGACAGAAACAAACAACCCATCAAGACTAGTCTACATGTGAGAAAAAGGCCAGCTCACAAATCTGATATAAAGTATCTTTTTAGTGTTTAAAGTTCTAGGGTTCCCCACCCATGGAAGGTCTTCTTCAGGATAAATATAGTTGGGAAGACCCAAAATAATCATTAAAGGACCACTCTTAGGTGTTTCAGAAAGACACAGTAAGTAAAATGGATGGTCTTGTATGATCATCTGCCCTGTCTATGGCAGATAGACTCGGCCACAGAAAGTCTCCTTTCAGTAATGAAACTGAGTCACAGAAGGTGGCCTCAGAAAGGATATCTATTCTCTCATTCATAATTTCTGTTATCACCCACAAGTATTTCCTACTCATGGTCTCTGAGAACACAATTTGTCTCAAATATTAGCTCAATGTTTTCTTGATGACAATCTAGCATGGTCTTCCACCCTTCATGTAAGAAGCAGCAGACTCCACATTTGAAACATCAATTTTACTTCCTGCTGCTTTTGTTAAATGTGTCACCAGATTTGGGGGATAACCTTACATTGGATCCTACATGTCTCTAGGTACTGGATTTTTAGATCCATTGTTTTGGTTCTTTTCAGCATTTACCAGTTGTAAGATTGTGTATGCAGGGCAGATGACTCCCCTTTTCAAGACCAAAAGAGCATTAAAGATTAGAAGTTGACATCATCCCTGATACTGCATGAAGAGCCTGGGAGGAATCGTTTGTGCAGGCTTCTTATTAAGGAGATACCCTGTGGGTGAATGGGCTCAGTTCTTTCCAATGAACAGTTACTGGTTTGCAAATAACACATGCAACTGAGGGATGATCTGAGCAACACAGCGTGATTAACCTGGAGATTTGAAGATTCAGCTTTAGGGAGCTGTACTCCTATTTAATGGAGCCACTGAGTGAACTATCCCTAGTGCCGTTCCTCTTTCACCGTCCAGTCCTTTTGAGCTGAGATTTCTGAACCTTGAGGTTGGAGTCCTTCTTAATAGATGTGTATGAATAACGAATGTATCTAACCCTAAAGTCAGTCATTCTGCACATGTAGATTACTGTGGACAAATCTCTTCACTCCTTTCAACTCTTATTTCTTCTTCAAAATTTATACAACCTTCACTTTTAACCATGATAGTTTGTTATTATTTGTTTTCCATAGTTTATAATGAAATATATTGCCAATACATCTATCTTGCACTTTGTTTCTTATATTCTCAGATCAAGGTGGGTGAGGTCTTTCCCTTTTCTCCTTAATTATGAGGTCTGAATCAGATTTTCTGTGTGTCAGCCTATTCAATAATTAGTTCATTTTGAATCCCACAAGGTCCTTGAAATTGAAGATCAAGAATGTATCAATTCCAATTACACCACCTTGGCATAAAGGTTATTTTGAGTGAATGGCAATTGAGAAACAACAGTGACAGGAAAAGTGCCTTGTCTTCCCCTCATTCACCTATACACGAGGCACACGCTTCTCTTCGAGTGCTCCTCATACCACTGAGCCTCGCCTTTTCCACCCAAGATGAGTGTTCCCACCTGGATGCAAATGCACACAGAGCTTCCTAAAACACTTGTTTCCTGTGAATCTTCTTCAGAGATTCTTACTCGCCGTCCCACTATTTCTCAGCCCAGAAGCCTACAGCCCTCTTCTTTGCTAAGTTTGCTCTCCATGGTTTGTTTTCCTTTCTTGAAATGGTGAATTTCCAGGTGGAATGGCTACTTTGGGGTTTCACTTCTTTCCTGTGAGACTCTGGTACTCGTGAAAACATCAATAAGAGTTGTCCACTTTCACTTAGTATTATATCAGCTTCTTGTATCATCTTCTCTGGCTCACAAGCTTCAGGTACTGAACCACAAAGTAGAGGGCAAAATCTTTTGCCTACACAACAAACCTGCACAGATCCTCAGTTCCCATGTTAGTGAAATCAAGGATTGCTGATTCTATGCACCTTTCTCTTCACCCATCCCAAGCATTTTGAAAATCATGTTGGGGTTACTGTTCTATAACAATGTCAATTCGATGCAGTCATAAAACTACATACTTATATTTGCAAACATTCAAACAGAGGATAAAGTTGTAGCTCACACTCCATGACATCTTCCAGCTCAGGGCATTGGAGAACACAATGTCAGGCACTCAGCTTTTCGTTCCTAACTCAGTCTTTACCTGTCGGAATACTGTGCTTCCTTTAGGAAGTAAAAACCAGCACAGAATATTCAACTAGGTCCCAATTGAAGATATGGGACCAGAAGAATCGATATTAAAAGGTGATGAATATAGCCAAGCACAAGAGATGAAACTGTAACTCTCTAGCCCACATTCCTCTTCACAAACAGGAAAGGAAGCACACACCAGCAAATATATGCATAAAATCATGTATGTGCACACACACACACACACACACACACTCCCTGTCATGTCTAATGGAGGAGTGAAGATTTATGGGGTTTTATTCTGTTATTGTTGATTTGGTTTGGTTTTTTTTTTGAGACAGGGTTTCCCTGTGTAACAGTTCTGGCTGTCCTGGAATACACTTTGTAGACCAGGCTGGCCTCCAACTCACTGAAATTCACCTGCTTCTACCTCCAATATGCTGGGATTTAAGGCGGGCACCACCACTGCCAGCTATTTCCCCAAAGAGAAGCCAGTGGCACGAAAATCTGGCTGTTTTAAAATTTATATTTCTCTCACAACCATACAGGTGAACATTTACCTCTCACCTAAGGAGAAAAAAGTTCTATTTACAGATCTAAAGTAGAATAATAAATGTTTGAAAAATCATTAATAGTTTCAAAATTTATCAGTTTAATATTAGTTAATACACTGATATTTATATTTTTCATAAATTTCAGTTCCTATTTGAGGGGAGATACTGCTGGAGATTGAACTCTATCACTGACTTATACCCCTAACCACTTCTTTTTCTGTTTTTATTTTTTTCATTTTTGAGATAAATTTTCACTAAGTTGCTCAGGCTGGCCTTGAACTTCTTCTGTAACTCTTGTTGGAATGAATTTGCAGTTCTCTTGCCTCAGTTTCCCAAATAGCTGGTGCTATAGATACCAGGCCTTGCTTTCTATTTCAATATTTTTTCTTATTTAGAAATTGTAAATGCCATCAAAATGTATTTCCTGGACAACTATGTTTCAGCTGATTTGAGCCTTTGACATAACACAGTATAATATTAAAGCCCCAAAATATGTCACTAGAAAATGACATACTGGGATTGAGCTAATGAAATACTTGGGCCAGTTTGATGAGATGTCTGTAGTTAGGTCAGGGTTTTGTGAATGTTCAATGAGAGAAAGAATGAAAAGTTTTTGGAAAAAAATTGTTTACGAAGATTCTGTGTAGGCAGAATATTTTTACCATCTCTTTTCCATAAGGAAGGAGATTTCCACACAAGGCAACTGTTGACAAAGAGTTGTCATTGTTCCATCTATTTCAAATAATGTAGAGATCAATTTGCAAGCCTCTACAATAATTTTTGATACTTCATTCATGTAAGAAGATGACAGGGGGCATATGTTATACATTTGTACAAGTCCCTGCAACAATAGACTATGGGAAATGCCATAAAACTATAACCTGGGCTGCTATTAGTTTTGCTTTTTATAAACTAGAAATATAAAAATTATATCAATGAAAGTATAGGAGAGTCTACTATTAGTCAGCCAGGACTTGCTTCTTAAATCCAACGAGAAGGAAACACCCAAGGACACACTTGTGTAAGTGGGGATTTGGAAGGCAATCACAGGAAACTTCAAAGTGGGACGAAGGAGACAGGAAGACAAGGAAACCAGGCGAGCTGTGGAACGCCAAGGAAAACAGGGTATGACATGGAAGACACTTCAAGAGAAATATGTAAAATTAGAAATAGAGCTGTTTAGAAAGACTCTCAGGTCTCAGTCATGTGGAGAAAAAAGGGATGTAGATGGGACGGGGAGAGTTTTGGATTACCAGACATAGCCAAGAAAATTTTGCTGAAGTCAATGGGGGAGTTGGGAGCCAAAATCAACAGTCAAGGGATCATTCTATTTCAAGGAAGTAGACCTGTATCTGGGACCCAGCTGTGGTGAGGGAGCAGCCCCCTGTCCTGGGGTGGCTCCTGTGAGAGCCCACCCTGTCGTTAGTCAGGTTTCTATTGCTGGCATAGAATGCCATGGCTGACCAACATGAGAACAAACAGGCTCCATTGCAGCTCGCAACTCTCAGGGCACACTCCATTGCAGCTCACAAAAGTCAGGGCAGGAGCTCAAACAGGGCAGGAAGCTGGAGGCAGGAGCTGATGCAGAGACTGTGAAGGCGTGCTGCCTCCTGGCCTGCTCTCATTGCCTGCTCACCCTGCTTTCTTATACCATCAAAGATCACTTGACTAGCGGTAGTAACACTATAGGGAGCGGGACCCTCCCACATCAATCATTAATCAAAGCAATACACCACAGACTTGACTACAGGTCAATCTTACACAGACATTTTCTCAGTTAAGAGTCCCTCTTCCTAGATAGATCGAGGCTTGTATGTTGTTGACAAAAAACATGCCAGGGAATACCCCATCCCATTATATAGGCTGTTCTTCAATGTTGTATTGAAAGAGAAAGACCAGAGGAATTAGGTGGATAGATCAGGCACAAAGTTCTTTCTCTGTAAGTATGAGTACTTGAATTCAATCCCCAGAACCCACATTTAAAAAAATGGGTATGGTGGAGCTCACTTGCAATCCCAGTCCTGGGAAGGCAGAGACAGATGTGTACCTGGGGCTTCCTGGCCAGCAAGTCCAGCCTAACAGGCAAATAACAGGTCACAAGAGTGTTCCTGTCTCAAAACAAACAAAGAATCAGGTAGATAATACTTGAGGAACAACAC